>VDFB02371009.1:0-126296 GCA_007258455.2 Sequoia sempervirens
TGATTCCATATGCTAAACATTGTGAAATCCCAAAGTTTGATCATTACAATGGGAAATTAGATCCAATTAACCATATTAGGGACTTTCGAAATATGAATTTAGAATTTTTCCATGAAGACAAATAATTGATGTATTTATTTTCTAGAATTCTTGGAGGCCAATCTATGGAATAACTATCAAAAATCACACTGCCTATCAAGACATTTGAGGAATTGATTAACGAGTTCATATTACAATATTACTACAACATACAACATCAAATAACTATGATTGATCTCTACAAGGCTAAATAGAAACCTGGTGAACCATTTATTACATTTCTTTAGAGATGGAGATGATTGTTCGCTAGATATCTGCATCATGTTCCTAAAAAGGAAAAGATCACCACTTTCATAAACAACTTAGATCAAGAAATGAGCTATCATATTAATCTTCATTGTCCTCCCTCTTTTTAGAAATTGATTGGAAATTTCATCACCATTGAAAGTTCCTTGGTCAAGAGAGGGATAATAAAACTTGATAAAGACAATCCTAGCTCATCAAATCACCACAATGACAAATCTACATTTCTGACTCACAAAAAAAATGTGGTGAATGATGGTGTTGTAGATACAAATCATGTCTTGACCAAGCCACTTATTCTTAATGCTTCAAGTTCTCCTCACAAAATAGCAATGTCAACTCAGTCACAAATCAAGGAAACAATCCTCCTCCCTTGAGGAATAACACGAATCCAAATTTTACTGCCAATCAAGCGAATGCCAACAATCAAGGTTATTGTGGAAATGATAATAATGACAATTCCTTAGGAAATGCCTCAACCAAAAATCTACAATGATCTTCATTCTTATCTAGTAGAAGAAATTTTACTCCATTGGGTCAATCTTTAGAATTTGCATTCAAAGAATTGATGGCTAAAAATGTTCTTACTTTGCCACCTCAACACAACTTTGAACCTAGTGTGAAGCCTCCATCATGGAATGATGCATACTATTGTTATTATAATCAGTGTAAGGGCATCCACATGAATAATTGTCAAGCCCTGAAAAATAAAGTCCAAGACTTAATTGAAAATGGCACCATCACAATAGAAGGAAACCAACAATAAAACAAAGACCACCATTCATTTTGCAACCCTTTTCCCAACTATCAAAAGGGTGAGTCTTTTGGGAAAAGTGTGAATCATATCAATGATAATATAATCAATCATATCTACACTAACGACGAGCAGGTCAATGTTATAAAAGTTAAGGAAATGATGGAAAATAGACAAGTCAATGCAACAACAAGGGCACAATCTAAAGTTTTCTTAAAGGGTGCTTCTTCAAAATCCACTTTTCCCCTACCTCCACATCAATATGACTTAGTCTTATCAACTTGGAAAAACTCCTACTCATATTTCTATCTTATAACTCCTAAAAATTTCCCCAACACACAAGGAAGTTCTAGAAAAAGCTCTCGTTGAAAGAATTGTATCCACTGATCTAGATGTGGATCAATTTCAAGCCATGGTGGGACACTTGTCCTTACCCACATTCCTCTCATTTTCTAAAAATTATGATGTTTCCATGACTCATCCCCATAATTCATCACTATACTTAGAAGTCATGATCCACAAGTTTTGTGTTAGATGCACCCTAATAGATGGAGGTGCTGGTTTGAACATTTGCATCATGAAGTTAGTTTAGGCTTTAGGATTTTCTAAGGATTACATTGATCCAAAAAGAAAGATTACTATTAATGCCTATGATGATGAGGAAAGAGCATCCTAGGGTTTAATCACACTGTTGATTAGAGTGAGACCTATTATCAAGAATACTTTATATCAAGTGTTAGATTGTGATTTTGCATACATCTTGTTGGGTCATCCTTGGATCCACAAAATGCAAGCTGTCCCATCCACATATCATCAATGCCTCAAATTTCTTTATGACGAATAGGATATCACAGTACCGACTGATAATTCAAACAATCAAACTTGTGCCAACATCAAAGCTAGTCAAGATACTTTGGATCCCAACAATCAAGAGGCTCCTACTAATACTTCTCTCAAATTTGATACACAAATCAGTTAGTTAACTAAAAGCTTTGACAACCACCTACAGTTCAAGGACAATGTAGTAGGGGAGTACTTTCTCTATCTTGATAATCTACCTATATTGCCTTGGTCACATGGACAACCTTCTATCACACAACATCAAATATCTGTAGCATCAACATCAACACAATTTCCAATAGAGCCAAGTACAAATTTTAATGGATGATTTATCAAAGAAAAATTCCCCATGGAAGATTCTGAGGATAGAGAAGTTCTAAGTTGGCTCTATAAAGATGAAGATGAAATAGTTCTCAATGTTAAACTACCAACTAATCAATATGGTAAAGGATATTCAATCACGCAAAAGATGGGCTATGATGATAATGGTCCTATCAGAAAAAGAAAAGGCGTAGTTGAGCCTATTCACCTTCCAAGACTTGTTGCAAAAGATAAAACAAGACTGGGATATGATACTAGCTTAAAAGAAAGACCATCTAAGTAGTTGCATGATATTTTCCTCACATTGCAAGAAGGGTTTGATACAAGGGAAGCCTGTTTGACAACAATTCAAAATTTTGTAGATAATAACTTTGACACAAATTCTGGTGAATACAAGTGGGACACCATCTACAATGATTAATTCTAGAGGGAAAAAAAGATTGATGTGGTACACAAGTACACCCCAACTCTAATCAAAGGTGAAGGGTTAGGGTCCCAACCATAGGAATCTAAACTACAAAGCAACTATGATTCTAGTGATACCAAGTTAGATTTAATCAAATATGACTATCATGAGAACAATACCATCATTGATCTACCTCATACCTTAGGTCCTACAGAAAATTCCATTATGACCATAACCATAGTTGATTTCATGCAACCTAATGACCTACTATCTTTGATCCATCTCGATCTCATTGATTGGAATTCATCTGAAACTATCAACATACCTATGTTTCTAACCGATGAATCTATTATGAAATTCCTTTCTGTAGATGACACAAATGATTCGTCCACTGGTTATTTTTAGTATAGAGTCTTTAATAAGGAAAGTGTCAAGTCTCCTAGCTACAAAAATAAAAAAGAAAGATGTAATGGTGAAGAATAGAATCTGATAGTGTTAGATCAAATAAAAGATAAAACAAAGAGCATATGAAGTGGTGAAATTTTTTTTAAGGCACTAGATGATGGGATACTTGACACTCTCTTAGAGCATTATCATGAGTGATCACCTACCTTGATTGTGCCTATAAAAGAAGATAATCTTGAAACTACCAAAAAACCAAGGATCCTACAATTAGCTACATCAATGATAGATAAAGGGGTACTTGAGTTCATGGAATTTCTTAGAGCAAAACTTTTCATAGTCTTATGCAGACATGCAAAGTCTTGATCTTGATATTATAATGCGGGTATGTGCAGGATCATGATGGGCCAAAAAGTGGCAATATGATGGGTATTTGTAGGGTATGTGGCTGATGACTTTTTTTTACCCAAAATTGATGAAATGAAAGGTTTAAAGGACGTATTTCTTAGCTTTCCACCAATATAAATTAATGCTTTTACTTTGAATTTGTCAAGTATTATTCATTTTTCTATTTGAATTATGACTAAAGCCTGATTGATTAGAGCTAATTGGAGAAAACATCTACATATTTCAAATAATATCACATTTTTGAATCAATATGTGTCACATTCTATGCCAGCATCTGCGGGTATGTCTGGGGATCATCGTAAGGCAGCTAGGCCCCTTAAGTGTTGCTTAAAATTTAGAAAAATTATAGTGCGACTTGACATAAAAGAATTTGAATAAGTTATCTATATTGTTTTCAAAAATATGTAAGAAATAGAATCTATAGAAAATTGAGTGTAGTTTCTAAACTACTAGGTTTGTTTAAAAAAAAAAGAAATATATTTGGTGAAAATTTAAAATTTCAATGCAGTAGTACTTAAAGTTCGGGGGAAAAATAAGAAGTAGGTATCTGCTTGACCACCCTAACCACAATAAAATGATGATATTTTTTTACAATATTTTAGACATAAGTAGAGGACTGTCTGGATGCGATGCATAATTTTTTTTGTAATTTATTTCCAAGTAAATAATTAATTATGAATTTTTTATTACAAATTTTAAAAAATATAAAAACTTGCTTGTTTGACCACCTTAACTTGGTCAAAACTTCATGAAATTTATTTTTTATTTTTTTAATCCTATAGTATGTCAAGCATAGAATGTGATGCATGTTTTGGATTCAATAAATGTGATATTGTTTGAACTTTATAGATGTTTTTCAATCAGCCTATCAATCAACACTTTATTCATAATTAAAGTAGAAAATGAATAATATTTATTTATTAAACTCAAACTACAACATAATTTATATTGTTGGAAAGCTAAGAATCTCCTTTAAAAACCCTTTACATTTCATCAATTTTGGGTAAGTAAAAGTCATTAGCCACATACCCTACAAATAAAAATCATATGGCAACTTTTTGGCCCACCATGATCCTACACATACCCATACTAGAGTATTAAAAAAAGAAAAAATGAATTTCATGAAGTTTTGACCAAGTTGAGGTGGTTAGACATACAAGTTTTTATATTTTTTAAAAGTTGTAATAAAAATTTCATAATTAATTATTTACTTGGAAAAAAATTACAAAAAAAAATCACATCTGGACGTGAGTCCTCTACTTATATCTAAAATATTATAAAAATAATATCATTTTATTGTGGTTAGGGTGGTCGGACAGACACCTACTTATTTTTCCCTAAAATTAAGTACTACATTGAAATTTCAAATTTTCACCAAATAGTGTTTTAATTTTTAAAATAAACTTAGTATTTTAGAAAATACATTCAATTTGCTACAGATTCTATTCTTACATATTTTTGAAATAATATAGATAACTTATTCAAACTTTTATGTCAAGTTTCCTAACTCGAATTTTTCTAAATTTTTTCCACTTAAGGCCCTATTTTTTCCATGATGATCCTGCACATACCCATGCATCACTTTTCTGTCAAATAAAAAGTTAAACTAGTGACACAAAAACTAATAAAGATCAATCCTCATGTTGCGCTACTAGTTAAAGAACTCTGAAAAATTCTTGATGTGGGGTTTATACGATCAATTGTCTATGTAGAATAGATCTCCAACATCGTTCCTATGTCCAAGCCTAACAAAAGTGTCAGAGTGTGCATAGATTTCAGAGATCTAAACAAGGCATGTCCTAAAGATGATTTCCTACTTCGAAGCATCGATACTATAGTTGATCTGACAATTGGCCATGCCATGTATTCACTAATGAATGGTTTTTCTAGTTACAATCAAATCAAGATTATACCTAAAGACCAAGACAAAATAACTTTCACATGTCCATGGGGAACTTACTGTCAGAATGTCATGCCTTTTGGTCTAAAGAATGGTAGGGCTACTTACCAAAGAGCTATGACAACAATTTTTCATGACATGATGCACACATTCATGGAATATTATTTATATGACATATTGGAAAAGTCATACACAAGAGAAGGAAATCTCAAAGTATTATCTAAAATCTTTGCAACGTTGGAAAAGTTCAAAGTTTTCCTTAACCCCAAGAAGTGTGTTTTTGGGGTCACATCTAGAAAGCTCTTGGGATACATAGTATCAGCAAAAAAATTTGATGTAAATCCTACCAAGGTACAAGAAATCATGGAAATTCCTCCACCAAGGAATATTAGTCAGTTGAGGTCATTGTAGGGATGACTTCAATCTATACGAAGGTTCATTACACAATTGGTAGATAAAAGTCTACCTTTCACACATCTATTGCATAAGAATATTCCTTTCAAATGGGATGATAAGTGTGAGATGGCCTTTCAATAGATCAAATAGTACTTAATGATCTAGTACTGCCAAATCTAGATAAACTGCTAATCTTATACATTGACACAATAGAGACATCTTTGGGTGCATTATTAGCAGAAGAAGACTCTATAGGAAATGCACATGCAATTTATTACATCAGTTGAATGCTAATAGGTCATGAGGTCAACTAGACTTTCATCAAGAAGGTTTTCCTAGAAGTAGTCTTTGCCTCACAAAAGTTATGACACTACATGTTAACTCATACAATCAATCTTGTTGCAAAGATTGATCCACTTAAGTATATGTTAAGCAAAGCTACATTGACAGGAAGGCTAGTAAAATGGGTCATGATCTTAAGTGAGTTTGACATCCATTATGTTGATTGCAAAGAAATTAAAGGAAAAGTTATCATTGATCAACTAGTTGAAGCACCACTACAAATAGAACATCCCATCCACATTGAATTTCTAGATTCTGATGTCTTCATTGCAAAATCCAAACATTCATGGTCACTGGACTTTGATGGTTCTTTTACTCAACACGGATCTGGGGCAGGCATACTCTTTGTCACCCCTCAAGGGCATATCATTGCTTGGTCATATAGGCTAATGTTTCCATGCACTAACAACATAGACAAATATGAATCTTTAATCATTGTGCTCAAGATCCCACTAGAATGGAGGATCATAGAACTACAAGTTTATGGTGACTCACAATTAGTCATTAATTAGGTCAATGATGATTATCAAACCAAAGATGAAAATCTATTGTCATATAAGAAAATGGTTGATGATTTCAAGAAGTACTTCATGAATATCAACTTCATACAAATTCCAAGACTTGATAACAAAGTAGTTGACACCATGGCCATAATTGCATCATTGCTACAACTCCCAAAAAATTAGACTCGCTATGAATTTTTGGTGGAACAATGATTTACACCTGCCTATGACACACCTGAAAGCTAAATAATTTTCCACTTAGTAGGATCTGATTCACCTTGGTATGGCAAGATTTATGCCTACCTAAAAGATGGCATCTTACCACCCGACTTATCTCATAACCAAAAGCGTAACTTTATTTGCCAATCCTCTCGCTAAATACTCTTATCACTAACACCCTCTACCACTGTAGTCTTGATGGTACTTTAATTTGATGTATTGAACATGATGAATATGACAAGGCTTTACAAGAAGTTCATGGTGGCATTTGTGGTACTCATTCAAGTGGACTAACCTTATCCAAAAAAATGATTAGAATGGGTTACTATTGTCTGACTATGGAAAGAGAATCATTCACTTTCATGAAAAAATACTCTAAATGTTAGATTCATGGGAATCTCATTCATGCTTCTGCACAAGAACTTCAACCGTTCACGCCAACTTGGCCATTCTCTCAATGGGGGTTAGATCTAGTTTTCAAGATTCATCCCCCATCATCAAACATACATAAGTTTATCATCACAGTGACATAGTACTTTACCAAGTGGATTGAGGTAGTACCTTTCACTAAGATTACTAGCAAAAAAATCTCGTCGCTCATACTCAACTATCTCATTTTTCAGTATGTCATTCCCAATTCCATTATCATAGATAATGGGAGACCATTCAAGAATTAGGATTTTGATGAACTTTGTGAGAGATTCCATATCCAACATAGATATTCAACACTTTATTATCCACAAGGGAATGGCGAAGCAAGGGCCTTGAACAAAACTATACTAAAAATATTGAAAAAGACTATGAATGATGTAGGGAAAGATTGGTATGCTCAACTTAATCCCACATTATGACCTCCTAGAGAACGAGCATCCAAACACCAATAGGAGCAACACTATATGCTCTTGTCTATGGAAAAGAAGCCATTTTTCCACTAGAGGTTGAGATTCCATCACTCACGGTATCACTAAAGGGTCTCATAATAGATGATGATTACAAAGTTTCCTGATTGCAAGAGTAGGAGTTCCTTGATGAGAAGAGACAATTAGTATCTAATCATTTGAAAGCATATCAAAAAATGATGTCTCATAGCTATAATCACAGAGTCAATCCACACACCTTTTAGGTTGGTGATCTTGTTTTGAAGGAAAACCCACAAAATCAACAAGACAGATAAGAAAGAAAAGTTTGAACCAAATTGGCTGGGTCTTCATGTGGTCATCGCCATATACAATTCAAGAGCATACAAGCTATCAATGCCAAAATGGGGCCTGTTTGATGGACCTATCAACAACATGCACCTGAAGAAGTATTGTGTCTGAGACAGTTATCATTATCCATAAATGTCTTGGAAAAAACATTAAAAAAATTAGAAAAAGTCCTATAGAAATACAAAAACAACAGAAAAAAAATAAAAATCTTGTCACAAGGTGAAAACCTAGGAAGTATATTGGCAAGAAAAATATAAAAAAATAAAAATAAAAATAAGAAAAATGCAATAAAAACAAATAGTGAAAATCTGGCAAATAGATGCTATTTGTTCATGTTCTGCACTTAGCTCTCAACCTTCATTTCATGCATCTTTCCATCATCTTAGGGTCATAGGAACATCATACTTCCATCATTTTCCTCAAGCGATAATTTCTTACCATGGCTTGATCATTGTACATATTCATTTTAGCAAGTTGTGTCAATACTAGGGGGCAATCAACTTTTAGGTTTTACCAAAATAGCTAGACAATGACATATAACCCAATCATGTGAAAAAATAATCAAATGACATGAACAATTATCCAATCATTGATCCATATCACAACAATTTTTAACAAGTACCATATCATGACTCATATCTAGATCTAAAATTGAAATAATGCTTGGAATATCAATATTATATTTTGAACAATGGTTGTTTGACTTTTTGATATCATCTCTCTAGAGCACACTGAATGATGTACTGAACTAGAGTGGCAAGGAAAGAGGATAATTTTTATTTGTCTGTTGTCTTGAGGTTAACTATCAATCTAGTGCAAATATGCTGCGAGACATGATTTCTATAGTGTATCATTAATGGCAATTCCAAATTTGGATTAGAAAGTGGTTAGTCTTTGTTTTTTTATGCAAGAAATGCTTAGGTCATCTTGGTTCAATTATACCTCGACGCTTTTATTCACTTGTATCAAAAATCATGAAATATGTACTCGGGTCATCATTGGTACTAATTTCCCCTCTGATGCTTATACATACTTCCAACATTTTAAAATGATTTATGATGATTCAAGAAAGCTAATAGAAGGCTCAACAAATAGTTAGTTTCATTTAGTTTCATTTCATTTAGATCATTGAACATATCTGCATATTGGATTTGCATCAGAGTTTTAAAAGGCTAAACAAAAACAACGACTATCATGTCTCTTTAGACTAGTTGTGGAGAACATTTGGACATTTGTTTCATTATCATCTTTTATCTTCATCATTATTTCATTACCATTATCATTTCATCCAGGTCATGTACATATTGTATAGTTTATCATTTATCATTCATTTGCATATCATTTCAATCCTTTATCATTTAGTTATCCATCATTATGTATTATTATTTCATTTATCATATCATATAATTCCATTGATCATTCTCATTTTATATCATCTTCATATCATTCATTTAGATCCTTTATCATTTCATATCATTCATTTATTCCTTAGGTATTTCATATTATCTATCGTCTTCATATCATTAACATCTTATCATTTTCATATCCATGGCATTTTCATTCTACATAGTTGCATCCCATTTACCATCTTCATTTTATCATTTCAGTTCATTTTAGCATTTTATTTCATTTCATTTTAGCATTACATTTTCATTTCATTTCATCCCATCTATCATTTCATTTTATCATTTCATTTCATTTTATCAGTTCATTACATCTTCATTATCATTATCATTTCATCATTCATTTCATATCATTATTCATATCATTTATCATTTTCATATCACATCGTTTTTCATTTTTCACACAAAATTTAACCCATATCACCTATCATTTCATATCATGTCCTCTACCTATTACAAATTCATGATGCATTTCATAGGCATAATCTCCATTTCCCATCACATCATTAGTTTTTGCTTTTGAAAAATGCAAAAAAAAAAGTTCCATACATACATTACATTTCCACATCATTTGCAAACACATTACAATCATACCAAATATCTCATTACATATTTTCATTAATCACATCATAGGTCATCCACTTGCATGACATCATTAGTATGCATCATAAATCATCATAATCATATCAAAATCCATAACTAATACATATCCATATAATCATCACATCAAAGAACCACATCATCAAAACTCATTGCCACTGCATATCATCACTCATTAAAAATAAATACAAGTGTCCAATGTTCAATGAAACTAACAAGTCTAGAGAGATACATAAGATATGATAAAAAGAAATGTACATGCTCCAAAAATGATATACATGTGTGAAATACATCAATAATATTGTAACAATCAAAAAACACATGTCAAGTCTGGCTGGTCGAGGCCCCTGATGGAGTTGGTCTAGTGGATGGTGGTCTGCACTAGCCCTACATTAGGGTCTTGTTCAGGCTTTGTGACCCCTCTACTTTGTGTCGTCATCCGTGATCTACTCCTAGTCCTGCCATGGGACCGTGGGTAAGGCTCTCTATAGTTGGGAGGACACAACTCCTCATACCTAACCCGATAATACTTAGCCTCCCTAGCAATCTAAAATCCCTCTGCAATAGCCTCTCTTAGGGATGCACTCTCCATAGTGCCCATGAGTCTCTAAGAAACACCCCCTGCCTTTGTTTCCCTCTGTTTGAAGGAGTCCCTCTTTTCTATCAACTGCACTACCTATGGGTCAAGGGAAGGAGGAGGTACTTGTGCTTGTGCTTGCACAAGTTGTCCCTATAACTGCACTACAACACTTTGAGCCTAAGCCAACTGGCCCTACAATTGTGCTTGCTAATCCTAAAGTGTCTAAACTTGGGCTTGCAAAGTATCTATCTATGCCTGCTATGATGTAGAGGTGACCCTACTCACCATCCTCTATCCAATACTAGTCCTTGGCCTCCACATGATAATCTAAACACTGCCCAAAAATTCTAGCCTCGATCTCACTGGCCTCTACTCCTTGCCTCTGCCATCTTTTCCATCATCCCCATTGCCATTAGCTGAACCCTCCTCATCTCCACTCTCCTCCTCATCGCCATTATCCTCCTCTCCTCCACCAAATACATCCTCCTATCTCCCACCCCCTGGTTGTGCCACCAAAATGGGCGCTGGCTCATCTGGACATGTGAGTCACGAAAATGGGTGTGTGTGAAAATAAACTGAGTACTCATTAGACATATGGACATTAAGAATATTTGGACTATCATCCCATGCCTTGGGTTGTAAAGCAATATACTCCATATATGCAACCTAATATGAAATGCAATGCCCCCCAGCCAAGCTCATCCTTGCAACATCCATAGTGCACAACACTCTGAGGCATCCCTTGTGTAAATCCAAACTATTTTTGTACTCACAAGGCCAAAAATCTCTCTATGATGAATGGAGTGTGACCTATAAAAAAAAAAGGTATACATACAAACAACATCTCCAACTAATCTGTATCTCATGCATTGCAATCTGTATAGGGTCTCCATTTCACTAAATCCATGTCATCTAGGCTTAGTCTCCAATAATCCAACTTGCCTAGCTTGGGCTAGACAAGTGCAATAGAATATGCACACATATGGCCTACCTAGTGGCCTTGCTCTAAGACACAGTGGTCTCAAGTAAAAACAATGAGCTCCCATGCCTAGATCTGGAGTAGTGTAATACCACAAGACAAACTCACCGAGCCTGTGTACACCACCTGGTGTGAGTCATGATATAAATGAGCTAGCATGCAACTCCCCCAAGCATATCTCTATAGCTAAACCATCATCTGCTTGATAATCCTTTCCCACTCCACTGATAGTCCCTTTGACTGACAATTCAGACAAAGGAAACCTCCAATAAATGCACCCAAAATTACAGGTAAGGATGGATATCCCCTAAAATATGCCCATGGTACCCAGTACCTTGCTATCTGTGCATCCCTAAACACTCTTCGCAGTGCATTTGTCCTAGCTAGCTCCTTGTGATCATAGAACACAAGGGCGCCTACCATTGGAATACCTAAGATCCTATATACATCCTCAGGGCTAACAGTCATCTCACCTAGCAACAAATGGTAGGTGTTATGCTCTAAATGCCATCTCTCTGCTAACACTACCAATAGTCCCCTATTGACCTGAATAGGAGGCATAGATAGTAAAGGTATCAACCCACATACTACTATCAACTAGACATCTGTAGGTGTAAGCTCTGGTATTTGATTCCACCCCATAGGGTGGCACTCTCTAATTTGGAGTTTTTTGAAAACCTCATATTTTTGTTTATCACAAAGACAATCAATTAGACTCATATCAGTGACACATATCAAACTCATATTAGTGATACATAGCAGACTCATATCAGACTCATATCAGTGACCCATATCAAGTGTTCTTTCTAAGTGACTCATATCAAGAAATCAATGCAAAATCTATCAAACCAATCTACTTTATCATCATTTACTTATTTTTTTTCCTTTTTAAGAAACCAAGTTTATCACCAATCACATCATTATCTTATTTGTGCTTCAGTCACAAATGCAAATTATATGTTTTCAATCACATCATCTACTATTTTTTTTCTATCACAAAAAGAAAATTTATCAAAGGTCATATCAATCATTATACTCTTTGGAAATAAAGTTATCAATTCATCATTAAAAAAAAACTCTTTGGAAACAAAGTTATCAATTCATGATGAAAAAAACTCTAACACAATAAAAAAATCCAAAAATTAAAAAATCTTCAGCATTATGGATTGTGGAAATCTCATAGCATTAATTCATCATTTATCAGATTTTTTATCATTTCTATCAAAATCAACATGATGACAAGACAATTCATCTATCTATTGACCAACGAAGCAATATGCATCATCATTTTTCATCAATAGAGAAATTTTGTTAAAATTTCTTGGATGCACTAATCTATGGCCTCTATGCGCTAAAACAAAAAATGTACTAAAGTTTCTCCTCGATGCATTAAACCTCGGATGTGCTATTCTATGCCCTAAAAGTGCTAAAACAATTCCTGTATGCACCATTTCCCTATATGTGCTAAATCACCAACCGAATGGACCATTTCATCTACTTGAAGTGCTAAAACCCTAAAAGCACCAGTCTATTTCCTATATGCACTAAAGTACCTAATTCCTATTAGCATCCTATAAGCACTATTCTACATATCGTATGTGCTAAACTGACTTTCTCCCACTAAAGCTAAATCACACCCTAAATGCACTACAACAAATATCGAAAGCACTACTCTATTTCCTAAAAGTGCTAAAACAGACTGTGAAAATCTAAATCCACGTGAAAACATCCTAAAAATTGACTAAAATAAAAAAAAATTCAAAGCATAGAGGGTTGAATCAACTTACCGGTGGTCCATAAGCAGGTGGTCTCCGGTATCGGTGGGCTCGCTTGAATCTATGTCTGTGATATGGAATCTCCATCTCATCAAGTCACCATCAAAGCACAAAATCACTAAAGTCAAAAGGTGAAAATGACTTGCCCTTTTTTACCTTTTAAAGGTCAAACAAGGAGGCTTTTTGTGGCATGTTATTTTTTTTTAAATCTTTTTATCTCACTTTGACCATATCTTTCAAATTGGGGCATCCTTCTACATTATTTCTTAAGAGCTAAATCACTTAATCAACATCGAGGTCAAAATTTCATCATCAAAACTCATATCATCATTAGTGATTTACCTTCTGAGGGGGCATCATCAATATCAAACATGTTTTTTTTATCAAGGGAAAAATTAGACACAACAAAATTTCAAAATCAGGAATATTTTCTTTGAAGCAATGCCTTTCACACATCACTTCAAAGAGGGGCGAAATGTATATGCATAAAATTGGTCATGTCTAATCCTGGCATTTAATTAAATATTTATTATTTAATTAATCCTCTAAAGTCCTCTACATATGATTAAATTTAATTAATTTAATTATATTGTCCATTCACTTTATTCTTCCACCATAATTAAATAAATTCACTTTATTTAATTATTTCATATGTCTACTTGATTAATTAAATAAATATATTTTATTTATTTTAATTAATTATCACTTTTTTATTTTAATTAAGTCTTTTGATTTAATTAAATTTAAATATTTCTTTTCAAATCTTTCTTCCACATGTCATTAAATATCATTATTTAAAATAAATATCTTTTTAGATCATAATTAAATCCTCCATTATTCTCCAAATATTAATTAAATATTTTATTTAATTAAGAAAATCTTCCATGTCACCAACAAATGAATAATTGAATTTAATAATTCATTAGTTATCTTCAAAATCTTTCCAAAATCTCATAAAAAGATGATTTTTACAATTCATCTTTATCATCTCATCTTATCTCTTACACAAAAGAGGAAACAAGTCTTGCTTTCTGTTTTCTTCTATTTTTCTCTCCAGTCTTATGCATCTTCGACCATTCGATCTTCCAGGAATTTTCACAATTGTTGATCACCTTAGCCAATCAAAATCTTTTGAAAACTCTATAAATATCCTTGCGAATCCAAGCATTGGTTACCTACAACTTACAACACACACATTCAAGAATAGTTGCATTATAGTATTCTGGCATTTTTTATCAGCATAGTGTCATAATCTTGCATTTTAATATGTTAATCTTAGCATAGTATTTCATGCATTCATCTTCAATCTCGTTCTCTAGGAAGACTGTTTGTTGAGCCTAGCCCAAGATCTGAGAGCAAGCTAGAATAAAAAAAAACACTACAGATAGAGGACGATAGGACAAAATCAATGACAAAATACCAAGTTCGCATTCCTTTTGTATTTGATTTTCTGTTTGTGATATAATGTTCTATTAGTGTGTTTGATTTATTTTAATTTTCATGTATTCAACACTCTTAAAATCGACCACACAATATGCATCACATTAATTAAATTATCCTCATACACTTCAATACTTAAGACGAATATTGGATCATAACTTGGCCATTAAAATTTATCCTATATACATGCATGTGATAGGGTATTTCTTAGAGTTTAATACCTAAGGACCAAAGGATTTATTTATTTTTAATTCCAATAAGGTATGAGTTGGTTTTTGATCTAGTGTTTTTGGAGGTAGCTTGTAGGCAAAGAGTGAGATGGGATGGAAATCGAAAAGGCCACACAAAAAAAAAGGACATTTAAAATGGATGTGTATGTGTTATATCATATTTTTTTAATAATTTAGAGAGGCCATGAAGAATTAATTTGCAACATTCCATAAATAGGTCCTAAAAATTATAGTGGTTACAATCTACCTTAGTTGGAGAGTGATATACTAGTAAATGTTTCCAAATAAGTAGAGGTGTTTAAGGGTGTACTATTGGATGATATTGTATCTCTACATAATTTAGGTGGTATTCAATCTTGTATAATAATGATTATTGAATCTTTTATATATAATAATGATTAAAATATAATAATTTTATCGAATTAATTTTTATTAATAACTTGGGTAAGTGATCAAAGGCACACAAAATAAAGACATTGAATACTAAATTCAAATAACTTGTTGACTCATTTCAATATATAAAAAGGTACCATCCAAACAAATAAATTAACATAACAACTGAAAATCCTATATGCTCAAGTGAGTTATTTCCCAAATTCTTGATTGATAAATGAATCATTTGTTGAGTGGTCTTCTAAAATAGTGCTCTTTTTATTTTTCATCATTATAAAAATTTTATTAGGGGAAAGCATGAAATTCAATCCAATATCATGAATAAAATTTATGGTATGAATCTTACCATCATTTGAAGCCTCTAGAACTAAAGGTTTCCTAGTGTCAACTACTAAACCAATACGAGCTATCTTCAAGGGAAAAAAATGAATTTTAAATAAAAATAAACCCTCTTAGAATCAACACCCATTTCTAAGTTATAAGTCTCACATTCCACACCCTTGCCTAAAGAAGCACTCAAAACTAGTTGTGGACTAGAAATTTATAAGAATCCTAAAAGGATTCTATTTATTTTGACTTGTAGGAGGGGGACAATAATTCCTCATCCTTTTTTGGGAGGAGTGAACCATGTTGGTGATTAACACCTTGCAATCAAATGGCTTTGGAAGAGGAATTTTTTCTACATTTCCTAGGAAAAAAAATTCCTTTTCTAAGAAGTTAAATGAAAAATTACCACAAGAAAACTAATGATTTTTTTGAAAGGAATGTTAACATAGTCCAAAATTTAATTTTCTGCCATATTTTTTTTATATAATTATAGATTCTAGGAAGCCCTTGTCCAAATCCATTTTGACACAAACCTAACCTAAGGTATTTTGAAGAAAATTGAAAGTGTTGGGATAATTTAAAAAAATCCCCAAAGAGTTTCTAATCACTCTCAATCTAGTGTAACACAAATATTGAAAAAGGTAAGTATGTAAGCTACACCCATACGCGAGTAGAAGAAAAAATATCTATCGATAGGTCAAAATAAGATAAATATGAATTTAAACTCAAGATGTGATCATAGCAACACACAATACTAGACTTTAGAAGCTTGTATGTGTATTATAGTGACTTATATAGGATAATAAACAAGCCCTAAACACAAATATTTTTTTAAAAACTCTCTTGAACTATTAGTAGGTAGTGCATACAAAGCCCACTCATGAAGAACCTTCAAAGCCTCTTGGACTAGAAATTGCTAGTGGATTGAATCACACTCATGAAGACTTTAAAATTGGACAAAAACTACTAAACTATCCAATAAAAGTAATATTAGTCAAATATTTTTCCTAGATAAGAAGTTCCTCTATTGGATCAAATTTCTTGATACTTGTGAAATGTGTACATTTTTCTCAACTGAGCCCCCTTTTTAAAAGCTATTTATTCCCCCCTTTTTATGGCTAAAAAATCGGTATTCATCTACCTTATTACCATAGAGGGACTCAAAATTCATTGTTGATACTATACCCACATTCATGTAGCCATATTATTTCTATTCCCCAAAGAGTTATTAGAATATATATTCTCAAGGGTCTACAAAATGAGCAAGTGGTAAAATTAACCACTAAGAGGAAATTTTAAGAGGAAAACACAAGGAGGGGAAGGGAATAATATTAAGAAAAATGCTTAGGATATAGGAGGATTGACACCTACATGGATTTTCTATGAAAGATGCATCATCAACTTGATCACAAACCATATCAAGATGATTTCCCTTCCTCAAAATGATGGTTTTATACTTGAGTACTTGAGATTCATGTTTAAAATCCAAAAACATGTAGCTACTAAATATTTTATGTGAGTAAGTATTAGAAGCTATACACTAGCCAAAGGTAATAACAAGAGCTTCTCTGGCAAAGACTAGTGCCCTACTTGATCATTTATGATCTAGATAGATATGATTGCCTCATCAAGTAACTAGCACCCCTTGACAACATGAATGTGTAACAAGTTCTTGGACCTCTTGTAAAGCTCTAAAATCCTTCCTCTATCCTCATTCAACCTTCAACAACCCTCCAACAACACCAAACAACAAAATTAAGGATGCAATTCTCTCTCTTCTTGTCAATAGTTTCTCATTATAGTTTGGTTCCCATATCTAATATTTATTTTAAGGATTATTGAATATGATTTTCTTTAATTTCACATTTTTAGTATAAATAAAATAAACTAAATTAACATAAGTAGATAAATACATTAGAAAGTGAAAAAACATATACCTAAATCCATTAAGAAACACAATTATATCTTTCAAATGGTAATTTATTATGAATTGTTAGATTTTCTCTTTATAAAATGGTATACAAACCTTATATCAAAATAAACTTAAGGAAGACATATGTAGAGAATATGTGTGTAGAATTTTATACACCCTTCTAGTAAATATCAAATCGACATGATTTGAAATATCTCCAACATGCATAAATACTTAGGGGTATATTATTTTTCATTTTTCTTCTTTAAGAATGCTCAATATGAATATATTTGATATAATGTTTCCCACCTATTCAATATATATTACACTTAGATAATTATATTCTAAATTTTACTTTATTCTTGTATTAGTATGCAAATTTTGTGTAAGGATTATATCTAAGTGTACAATAATAATAAGTTATTTATAATATAATAGTTTATATTTTGATATAATTTGATGGTTTTTTGAATTATTAGTAACATTTTTCTCATGGAAATAGTTAGGTTATATAGATATTTGTATCTTGGCTCTTTTAAGTAAATTACAACATAATGAATAATAATACATCTAAATTAAAGGTCGTCATTTGGCTAAACTACCATGAATAAGGGATCTAGCTTGTGAAAATCACCTCGAGATTGAACTTAGTTTAATCACACCTCTTGAACCTTAAAATATGACAAAATTAAAAAATATATCACAATCCTCACTAATTACATTCAATCAATTCAACCATCATCTTTTAATATTAATAACAAATTTTAATATAGAATATGCTTAACAATTCTTATAACAGCTTAGTAATAAATCTTTGTGCTTGTCATATGATTTAAAAACAAACAAAACAAACAAACAAGCATTGGTTAATCAGATGAATGTCGATACAATCCTTTCAAATCATTTGATATGTCCACCTTAATATGAATGCGTTTCAAAGGATGAGTTTATAGAAATAATCTTACCTGATAACTTTCGGATACCATTTTCATAGGAAATGATGGTGCTCCCAAAAGGACAGAGCGCAAAAGACAGAGGAGACATTCTAGGTTTTATTAAACCGCCTTAGAACATGCAACAAGAATGCATTCTTATTTTAGGCCTCTTGTTCAAATTGTCTTTCAACATTGAACAAGAATAAGATCTGTAAAACTGGTTTTCATGATTCTTATCAGGGAATGTTTTAACCTCCCCCAACCAAATGAAACGGAGCATTACATTTCAGATGCTGCAAAGATAGTGGGGCGTCCCTGAATGAAGATTACCATCTTCAAATGCTTACATTTATTAATGTGTCACTTCATATAGAAACAGCGGAGAGGATTTGATAGTGGGCATCACCATGCGGCTAACAAGGTTCAGGCTAGTGCTTTTGTGGGTGGGCGTAGGACTCTCGCTATATCCAATACTGAGCATAAAAACGAAAAGTTTCGATTCGCCATATGTGCGACCCGCTTATATGTGTTTGGCGATTATTGCGGGGGTTATTATTACTTTTTTGATAGAATATGTACCGGCAGGACAACTGCAGCAACCGCCTCCATCGTCTTCTTCCTACCTTAATAAGGTTGATATGATTGATGTGGAAATGGGAGTATTCAATTACAGATGTGATGAAGAAGAAGAAGAGAAGGTATGCGTTATCTGCCTCTGTGAATACCAAGAGGATGACGCGGTGGTGGCGCTGGCACCGTGTCAACACCATTTTCACGTGGACTGTATTCGAAAGTGGCTACAGTGTAAGCTCAGGTGTCCCATCTGCAATGCGTGTCCACTTCAGGAATTTGGATCCCACGCTCAAAATGATGTTGCGCTGCAAATTCCACTTCCGCCCCCTTTGGCTGATTGATATTATATTTTGTTTCTTTTTGGTTTTCGGTGTGGTTTATGGCAGAAAGAAAAAATAATGGACGATCCATAATGAATATAAAATAAATCGCTAAATGAGGAAAACAACACTATAACTACACTTTTAGAAGGTTTCAATCAAGATATAAGTTTTTGGGATCAAATTTTTTAATATACTAGTAGGTATTGATTACTATTGTGTCACAATAATCTTATGAGGTTTTCATTATTCTTGAATGATGTATATTTAGAGTTGGCTTCAATAAGATACAGTAATCTTTTCTTATGTCAAACAATTTAACAAATTTTTGGGGTCAAATGTGTTAATTTAGCACGTATTGATTACTATTATGTGACAATAAAATTGTAAGATCTTCATTATTCCTAAATGATGCATATTTAAATTTGGTTTCAGTCAAGATATAAGAACTCTTATTATGTCAAACAATTTAACAAATTTTTGGGATCAAATTTATTAGTTTAGTGTTAGGCATTATTACTATTATGTCACAATAAAGTTGTAACATTTTCATTGTGCTTGATTGGTACATATTTAGAGTTGTGTAATTTTTGAGTTATCAAAAACTGTGCTTGAATAAAAATTTAGCAAGATTGATTTTTTGTGACTTTGGATTTGACCCAACTATCCAATGAATTAATTGAGTCATTCGGATAAGAAATATGTTGATTTCTCTCTTTCCCTTCTTTGAAGCCTCGTTGCATTCAAATGTTCCCTGCTTGGAGTTGCTTGATGTAGGGTCTAGAGGCATCACTGGCTCTAATGGTGGTGTAGGGTCTATTCATGGCTCTGGTGAACTGTCTTTGTAAATATTTTATTTTTTTTGGGCGTTGATCCCCTAGTTTTCTTTGTTTGCAGATATGTTGTGGCATTTGTGGCTTAAGTTGTGGCATGTGTGGCTTAAGTGGTGGCAAATGTTGGTTATGGTCCTTCCTTTGTTGTTGTGGTAGGTTTGGCTATGTCCTCTTCTCCTCTGCATGGGAAGGCTTGCCTATTGTAATGTTGTCTTGCTCCTTTGGCTATGTTCTATGATAAAGAGGTGGTTAACAATGATTTTTTAATTCTCATTGTACTCTTATTTCTAGATTCAATGGACTTTAGACTTCCTTCATTGATTTACATTTGTGGGCTTCAGAATTTTGGAGTCCTCTAACCAAGGACATTATTGAGTTTTATCCCTATGCTAGGGGATGTAACATAGGGAAAATTCCATGATTAGCAATACAAAGCATAAATCAAACTAAATCCATGCTAATAATGAAGAACAATGGAAGATAAAAACATGCATAAATGAAAGATCTCACCAAACACACATGCAATTTCATGATTCACCTCCATTACTCTTCTCCATTTCATTCTAGTATAGTACTTTCCCTCATATTTTAATTAATTATGCAAATATGGCCTCTTAACAATGATTATAGCAAAACATTGAAGATTTCTAAAGTTTCTTCCAAAACTCATCAAATTTTGAGAGTAAAAATGGTAGAGATAAAACCAATTTATAGAAAATATAATTTTTGAATGATGGGATGAGATTGAGAGATAATTAATCAACGATCAAGATTAAAAGATGTGACATGCAATAGGGTTAGGATTAAATTAGTGTAAGTGATAAAGCTTGAATGGTGGAGATTAAATTAAAAAGTAATTTAATCAATTCTAGAGATTGGTTGAGACACAAAGGGATAAGGATTGCATGTACAAGATAAGATCAAATCTAATATTGTTTAGATAACAAACTGCTTAACATAGAAATATTGTTCATTAGTAAAAATCATATATTATCTCACTAGATAACTGAATGATCAAATTTTATCTAGACTTAACTGATTAATGACTAATTAGATAACAATGAGATTATCTAATTATAGTGGAATATGATACGGATAAATCCTTTTGAATGAAATGATTTCAATTCCAACATTGAAAATATTAGATCAAATTAAATAAATAAAGGTTTATTTAATTAAATGGAGAAAAAGTTAAGGAATAATTAAATAATTTAAAAGGATTATTTAATTATAGTAGAAAGTGTCATAGGAATTAATAAAATAATAGTTTATTTAATTTTAGAAAAATGATAGATTTAATTAGTGATGTAATTAAATAAATACTATTTATTAAATTAATTGAGGAAGAATAAAGGTAAGAATAAATTAGTTAAATAATTAAAGTTATTTAATTAATAGAGGATTGCATGTAGAAGATCAGACTTGACATAGAGAAAACTGTCTGTTAGAGAAAATCAAATCTTATCTAGACTTAAGTGATTAATTTGACTAATTAAGTTATAAAAATATTATTTAATTATAAAAGATTATGATAAGGAGGAATCATAATTTTGAAGTAAATAATGTTTTTAATTCAAAATTCAAGGATATTGGATTAAATTGAATAAATAAAGATTTATTTAATTAATAGAGGATATATGGTCATAGGAAATAATTAAATAATTAAAATTATTTAATTATGAAGATGAAAGAATTATTAATAAATTAATAGCTGCGGGCCTAGGACAATTTTTAGTGTCTAAATTTTTCCCCTCTTTGATACAATACAATTTATCGCATTGTGTGAAAGAAAAATATATTCCCCAGTAAAAGTAGGATGAGGAAGAATGATGAGGACATAGTGGTATGCCCCATCAAGAGGATAGGAAAGTTCAAAGAACACAAATGTGCTCTCAAAATGGATAAGAGGACTAGAAGATAAAGGAAAAAAGGATAGGGGAAAATAGATAATGATGATGAAGATGTAGAATAGAAGTGTTAGCACAGAAGACATGGATGTTAGTATTAGAATGACTTCAATATTTTCTTGAATCATAATACACCTTGCATTAATCATCATTGGGAATTAAATGATACAAATGGATAACAAACACTATGATATGAGATAGACCAAGGTGTGCAAGGTTATCCACCTACTAAAAATAAACAATCATAGATAAGGAATGTCCTAACTCATACTACGAGAAAAATTTCCCTAGTATTTTTCTCAAGAAAAATTGTAGAAAACAATCAAAGAAAAGTTTAGTCATGAAACATCATCACTTCTCTAAATCCTTCATGGGACATCCTCAAGGAAGCTAGTAACCTGACATGAAGACAAAACCAAAAGACAATCGAAAAAAGACAATTGAAGAGAAAAAAGAGTTCTAAGACATCCTTGCTTCTTTAAGTCCTTCATGGGACATCCTCGAGGAAGCTAGTAACTAGACTCAAAGATAAAGCCAAAAAAATAGATAAGAAAAAATAAGCCATAATGTCAATAGCTAATTAAAATATTTGCCAAAATTTGATCTATTTGTTCTTTAATTGTTGGGAGATTGACAAGATGATTGTTTGATAAAGCTTGGTTTAAGGAATGACACATATTGTATAAGACGTCAAGTTTGGTTTTGATCATGTGACCACCTGTGTAGGGTAATGATGAAGCTTGACTAAATGACAATGTCTATTTTTTAGGAAGGAAACATATTGTATAAGAAAAAGGTTGATTGTTTTGGTTATTTGAGTGCTTTGGATTTTTTTTTGGTTTGACTTGATTGCCTTGTTGACTTGTTTGCCTATTTGATGCATGAATTGTCTTGGTGTTTTGATGTAGGAGCATCTAGTGGTGTGAGTGTAATCTTGCATCACCCAAAAATGTGCTTTCCATTTACGTTCCTTTTGTTTGCCTTTTGTAGATGTTTTTTCATTTTTGGATACCCTTTTCATCAAATAAGAGTTCCCAACTTTTAGAACTACTTTTCTATTTTTTCTATTCAACTGCTATTTTTAGTAGGTGTGAATTTGAAGGAATGTGAAGAAAAAAAATTATGAGAAGGTTTAGGATGGAAAAATAAGCACTTTGGAATCAAGTCAAGATCATTCACGGTTTGAAATAGTTTTAGTTTCTGCTTTTTCCCCTAAAAAACCTTTTGAGTCTAGTTTGAGGCATTAAATGGTCCCATACGGGCCCAAAAAATTGTCTAAACTAGTGGAGTGAGTTCTTCACTTCGAAACCTTTTTGATAGTGCAAAGGGTTTGAAAAATGGGGTTCTAGTACAAACTTTTGTAGCTTTCATGTATCATAGATCTTGAGGATTTGGGATCCTCTACATGTAAGATTTTCATTATTGAATAATAATAAAGTTTGCTAGTTGTGTGCATTATTTCTATGTCTTGGGTTTGCTTCCTCATCATGTTTTGACAAATATTTTTGTTTGATGACAATGTCTAACTTATTTTGATTGACATGACAAACCCTAAAGGACTGGCCTAGTGTGGCCTTAGGGCCTCATAGATTGATGGCCTTGCCTACGTTATGCACATAAAGACCTCGTAGTTCGACATGACCGTCAACTTTCTTTTTATTGATAAAAGACCAAGTCATGAATTCATTGTTTATTTGAAGAAACTAAAGGTCTGACCTAATGCCTTGGGGGCATATTGATAGATGGTCTTGCCTAGGTCCAATCATAGAGGTAATGTAACTATTTGACAATGAAAAGGATTGACTAGTGCGACTAACTTTGACTCTATTTTTGGATTTTTGAAAGTTATTTGGATGTTTTTGGGGTTTTTTGGACATGTTTTGATTTCTTTTTGTCTTTTTGATTTTTTTTGATATATTTTAAGGACATTTTGTGATGTCTTTTGTATTTTTTCAAGACACTTTGTGATGTTTTTTGGATTTTTTTAAAGGATTTTCTTGATGGTTTTACATCCTCAAAAATACCCATTGTAAGAACCAAATGATGTAAGACAAGTGTCTTTCCCCAGTTAGGTATAAGACCAATTTATGATGAAAAGGATGGAATGGGGATGCAAAGTGTGCTTGATGTCAATAAATCCAAGTTTTGGAAAGGAAAACCATTTATTATGGGTGATATCAAAAGGATAAATGCTAAGGTGTGTGATAAGAAAGATAGGTTATATGAAATGGAAGTCAAACTAGAATGATGGTAGACAAAGGAGCATAGTCGACTACATAGTTTCTGTTTGCTAAGTTTTCACCATGGTACTCATCCAAAGCACCACCAAAGTTGTTTTCACTATTGAACAAATTATTTATATTTATTATTTTCTTGATTTTTCAAAAAAAAAATTATGTTACCAATATGCCCATTTGCTAGGTTTTCATCTAGGTAACGATTTTTTTTTTTTGCATTTTTTGCATTTTTCGTGATTAAGATGAAACTCTTAGAAGCTATGTGTAGAATGGATAAATACTAGATCCATAGATTACCTTGTTGATGCCTTGATCATGTGTGGATGACCATGCTAGATAAAAGGACTAGATCAGGATGAGGAGTATGAGTGGAAAATATGAAGGGTGATAGAGTGGCAGATGAATGAGGCTATGGTATGGTCCCTAATGTGGACACTACGTGGGCCACCAGGCTTCACAAAAGAGAAAATTTGGGTGACCAATGAGCTAGAGTACATCAAGGGGTCATCATTAAAGACTCATTGAAAGACATCACCAATGAAGGTGGGATGATATGACGAATATGTGAACATGGATGAGTGGAATGTAATATATGGTATGAGTGAGAGTGATGCAAATAGAGAAATTAGGTCAAAAAGCTCTTTTCTTGACCTTTTTCCTTGAGAGATACCCCTAGTGATTTTTGATGGAGAGGCATACTTGGAAATCAGCTTTTCCTTGCTTTCACTTTTGAATTTTTATTTTTATTTTTATTTACCCGATAACTTTTGATTTTGGCTAGAGGACTTTTCCTGACATTCTTGCTCATTTTTTACTTGTATTTTTGATTGGTCCAATAGCTTTTTATGGTGGCTAGAGGACTTGTGTTGATCTTCTTTTATTTTTATTGTGTCTCCTGATTCTTGATCTCCTTTTAAAGATAGGTCATTCATTGGAGCTTTTCCTTTATTCTTTTCTTAATTTGTGGCTTTTTGAGCCATGTCTCTGATGTGGATGGACATGAGTGAGATGGATGAAATAGGAAAAGTGATAGGAATGTCTAGTGGACAAACAGGAGTGGTGATGTCATCAATAAAATCTTTGGGACTATCATTTTCTCTACTACTAATGTAAAGGGAAGCTTGCACATCCTTAATGAATTAGAAAGGTAAATTGGTAGAGGTGATAGTTGGAGATACATATCCTAGCCCAGGGTAGGTGCGATGGAAGGATAATGATTGGATATCCTCAGTAGGGTCATGATCAAATACTGGATTATTAGATATATCTTGATCATCATAACTGCATGACCAATTCTAATGTGAAGAGTTACAACTCCTTTAAATGACCATTCTTTGTCATCATATGCCTGAATGACAATGCTTTTAGTAGCATCCAAGGTATGTATAGGATCATGATTGGCCAAATAGTGGCAATATGATAGGTATGTGGTTGACGACTTTTTTTTAACCCAAAATTGATGAAACGAAAAGGGTTTTTAAAGGAGATTCTTAGCTTTCCACCAATATAAATTATTCTTTACTTTGAATTTAATAAGTAATTATTATTCATTTTCTATTCAAATTATGACTAAATTCATGATTTATAGGCTAATTGAAAAACATCTATTGCTTTCAAACAATATCACCTTTTTTGAATCCAAAACATGTGTCACATTCTATGCTTCACATACTATAGGATTTAAAAAATAAAGAAATGAATTTCATGAATTTTTGACCAAGTTAAGGTGGTCAGACATATGAGGTTTTTATATTTTTTAAAAGTTGTAATAAAAAATTCATAATTAATTATTTACTTGGAAACAAATTACAAAAAAATATGCATCACATCGAGACATGAGCCCTCTACTTATATCTAAAATATTATTAAAAATTATTATCATTTTATTGTGGTTAGGCCGAATAGACACCTACTTTTTTTCCCCTAAAATTTAAGTACTACTGCATTGAAATTTCAAATTTTACCAAATAGATTTTTTTTTGGAAAATAAACCTAGTATTTTAGAAACTCTATTCAATTTTCTACAAATTCTATTATTACATATTTTTGAAATAATATAGATAACTTATTCAAAATTTTATGTCAAGTTGCCTAACTCTGATTTTTTTGAATTTTTTGCCACTTAAGGGCCTATTTTTTTCATGATGATCTTGCACATACCCGCCACACACACCTCTAAGAAGCCTAATGACTTAACCAGTTTCAAGGTGCAAATATTCAACCCTTGTCCTCCATCTACCAAGACTCAAATGTCTAACTTTTTTTTTATGGACAAGAACTTTGAGGTGAAATGGGTCATTATGGTCTATCTTCTTAGTTAAGTAATCTTGCTTAGAGAAGGTAGCATGATGAGAGGTTTTCAAGTAGCCTACAATCTATTGGAAATGATTAAAATCAAGGTTAGTGGGGATGGTTGTGCTTTGCAAATCTTGTCAAAAATAGCTCAATGATTGGGTGATATATGCAATAGTTCCAAGATAGAAATTTGCACTAGATTCTTCCCCAACTAGTCAATTAAATTGTACTGAGGCTTGGAGGACTTTGGTTGTCATTGTGGTGGACAGCCTTGGATGCTTATCTTGGTTTGACGAGTGTTGATAGTGCATTTGATAGTTTTCTTTATGGTAATAGTGTTGATATGACCATCGACGACTCAAATGTGATTTATGATGGTGTCATGGTTATAGTCATATTTGAGATTAGCATCATTGGTTGAGCTATTATTGGTCTTATTTTCCAAACTAGAGGCTTTCCCTTTTCCATGTTCATGTAATGGATTATTAAAGACCTTATGATCACTATTTGAGGATGTCTGTTTCTATCCATTAACTTCAATATTTTTGTTTTCCATGAGATCTTGTATAATGTCCTTCAACCATTGACATTGTGGTAGACTATGTCCCTTTGTTTAGTGGAAATCACAAAAAATGTTGTAATCCCACCAAGAGGATTTAAATTGTCCAAGATCATATTATTTTGGCTCAAGAATTTGTATGAGGATGTGTTTTATCAGTTCTTTAAAGACTGATTCAATTGGTTCCCCTAGGGAAGTGAATTCGCATTTTGGGAACTTCCTTTTTGGTCATGGTTGCTACATATTTTGGATAACTTTTGAAATTTGGTTAGAATTTTTGGGTGTGGTGTTAGAGGAGCTGTGTCCTCTAAATATAATGACTAGTCCTACATGTAGGTTTTTAGCATCGACAATTCCATCATTGGTTACATTCTTGTTTTAGGACCAAAATATGTTCTTGTCATTAGGGGTGCTTTGAACATTTTGATTTATATTTGACATCTTGATTTCACCTTTTTCAATGAGAGCCTTTTCAAGTATGATAACCTTTTCTACTAGTTGCACAAAAGAAGTGCAACAATGTACTCTTAGTTCACTTCTCAATTTTGAATTAAGGTTTTCTAAGAATATGGTGACATTTTGCTTTTCAAGTATTTCAATAGGGCATCAACTAGCTAGACTCCTCCATCTCTAGAAGAAGATGATAAAGTTCTCTCCTTCATATTATATGGTGTGACATAAGGTTGGTATTGTGATTTCATTGTCAATGTTAAAGGCCAAATGTTCAATAATTTTTTTAGCAAGTTCACCCCATGACCTTATGCCATATGGAAGTTGAGAAAACCATTCAAGTGCTATTCCAACAAGTCTTTAGGGAAAAAGTATCATGAGATATGTGGGGTCATATGCAATTTCTATGCACATTGTGGAAAATTCTCTTATATGTTTAATAGGATTACACTTCCCATTATACTTAGACAAGTTTGGTATAGCATATCCATGTGGGAAGGGTGTCATGTATAAATCTTTGTCAAATAGAAATGGGCATAATTATTTTGTTGAAAAAGTATTTTTGCAAGACATTGTCATATTGTCCATTTGTTGTTGAAGGGATTGAATTTGTATTTGCAAAACATACACTTGTGCCAATGATGTGTTGGTTGTATTGTTGGGGTGTATGTAAGTGTTTTGAAACCCAACATTATTTGACAAAATTCTGTTCAATGTATGAATGAAGGATGGATTTTGGTTTGATGTTGGTTGATTGGGAATGTGAACTTTTTGCAATGGAATAGGTTGCCTCCAAAATTGTATGAGAGGTATGTGTCTCATTTGTGAAACCCCTATTTGTGGTATGGCACTAGTGGTTTTGATGTTTGGTATAGCATTTGTCATTTTTATGCTAACCTTAGGCATTTTTCTTCTATTATTGGTGCCAAATGGATTTGATGATGATTCCCCTATGGTAAAATTAAGGCCTTGTGTCATGCTCAATGTACCAAATGGTGATGTATGTATTATTGTGGCACTTTGGGTAGGTACTCCAAATGGTATGGTTGTAGTTGCTTGAGGGATAGAGCTACTAGAAGTTGTTGTATTTTTCCCTTGGGTAGATAAAGCTTGCAATGTGTGAATGTAAAATCTAGGAGGTAATGTGGTACCTTCTACTAACAAGTTTTCTAGATATTATTGGGGATCTTGTGCCAAGTATTCATCTACAAAAGAGGAAAATTCTAGGTCTTGAGCAACAATATCTAAGTCTTCAAATACAACTCGTCTATGTTAGTCTCTAGTGAAAAAATTGTCCAATAAGGTTTTGAATGGTCTTGATGTCCCTTGTGGGGGGTTCTAAAATGGATTGATAAAGTCTTTTGGGTCAGCCATATTTTCTCTCTGTTTCTTTTTGACCTTGTTTCAACCATGTAAGATATGCTAAAAATGTAGATGATATAGAACTATGTCTATGAATGATATGATTTTAGTCTATGTTTTTGGATTTTTTATATATAAGGAGTGAATGATAATGCAATTATGTTTTTGGTTTTTTCTAGAAAATAAGGAATGTTAAATGTAATGTGCTAATTAATGTGTAAAATGATGGTGTCCTAAAATGACTATGTCAAAGTATGCGATAGTTTAGGAAAGCTTTTAAAGGTAATCAACATTGGGAGATTTGAGAAGAGGTTAAAAACCCTTGAAAGCTTATCCAACGCTTAAATGTAGTTTTTCAAAGGACATTTTGTGAGACTAAGACCATGAAACAATGTGATTTCTCAAACTAGACTGACAAGCTAGAAAAGACTCACCAATATGACAAAAGATAACAACTGTGACAAGTGACTTGCTTCAATGACAATTTTCCTTGAAGCAAAGGTTTATCCAAAGTATGGAAAGTTGGCCTATTTTAATCTACAAAGGTGATTGTCCTAATAGTCTAACTGACCTTTTCAGATAATGAGGAATCATAAAATATAACTAAGGTTTCAACTAGTATGCCTATTGCTATGGCTAAATGATACTAAAATATGCAATGATGAAAAGTGTGAGCAAATATTTCTCGTTTTTGTTTAGAGATAACTATTAAAGGATAATTAGAGACAAGTTTTGACTATTTGACCTTGGAATTTGACAGTGGAATTTTTTTCTAATTTTCAAGCAATTGCAGTTCAAATTTAATAGATGAGTCATTTTGTATTCAGTTGTAGTTTAAGGTATCAAATGTGGTTTATAGTAGTACACATGGTTACCAGTAACATATGTGGTTCATAACAGTAGATGCAGTTCTCAATAGAAAATGCAGTATATAACAATAGGGATGATTCTCTATAGTAGATGTGGTTTACTGTAAATAGGATATATTTTTTCTTTAATTTTTGGTGTGTAGGTTTGTTTAATTCTGATTTTGATCAAATTTTGGAAAAATAGAAGACAGTTAGAAAACTTTTTTTTTTGGTTTTTCTTTGATGTGAAAATGTTTGATTTCAAAAAGACAAGTATGATCCTATGGTTGGCTAGGACAATATTTGCTAAGTTCCCACTTGGATTTATCTAGCTCTACTTATTCAAAGTAGATGACTTAGGTTCTTGGTAGCACAAGCTCCCACTTACAACACATTCACTTCTCATGCTTACCAAGATCTAGATTCCTAGGTAGTGACATCCCAGGAATTTTTCATCATGAGTATGTGGGATGACTTCAGAGGTTCAACCTCCTACACCAGAAAATAAAAGGATTTTGGCAATCTAAAAAAATAGTTTTTAATTAGGTTACACATCCAAGTGGCTATACACAAGGAAAGATTAGCTCTGATAAGGAGGTTTCCCTATCTGTAGAGGTTACACTTCATAGGTTTTAACATACCATGCAGGTATTGAGGGAATCACTTCTCTGTATAACACATTCACACCTATAATGCTAAGTTTTCCATTAGCATTCACATTTATTTACCAGTCAGGAGTATCTTAGCTTTATCTCATTGTTGGTTTGAGTCATCTTGGGGTGAGTACCTTTTCCCACCAAGATAGGCCCTCTAGAGTTAATACCAATTTCTCTCACACTTAGGATCTCACAAGTGTTCAAAGGGAGAGGATAATTTTGTTATTAAATCAAGATTTAATCTAAATAGAAGTGTGGAAAATAACTAAGCACAATAAGAAATTATTTATTTTAGGCACCAAAATAAATGTGATCTAAGCTATACAAAAAATTAGTTTCAAAATCCATTCTTTGACCAACATCTTGCATTAGATTTCATGAATAGTTTCAATTTTAGCCTTTAACAAATGAAAGTTGTAGCTTTAGATCTTGGCCAAATGAATCTACAAAATAAATATTAAATTTCTCTTGCCACACATTGCCAACAAATTATCAATAACTAGAAAAACCTAACTTACTAAATAAAAAGTGTAGAGAATTGAAAAATTACTTGCAAAAATTTAAAAATAGACACTAATCTAGGAAATTGTGTCTCACAGTGACGGATGTGGTGGATGGGATGGATTAGATGCATTGTTAAAATATCAATTATGATTCACAGGATAACAATTGTGGTGCAATATAGCAGATGTAGCTCATGTTGTTAGCCGTTGCAGTGAAAAATAATGGCGGATGTGTCACTCTATCTTGGTGATTTTGTCGAATTGTATAAGAAATTTGCAAAACACATAAAACATAGGGAAAATTATAGGATTAGAAATACAAAGCATAAATCAAACTAAACCCAAGCTAATAATGAAGAACAATGGAAGATAAAAACATGCATAAATGAAAGATCTCACCAAACACATATGCAATTCCATTATTCACCTCCATTACCCTTCTCCATTTTTCAATAGTATAGTACTTTTCCTCATATTTTAATTAAGTATGCAAATATGGCCTCATCACAATGATAATATCAAAACATTGAAGATTTCAAAAGTTGCTTCCAAAACTCATTAGATTTTGGAAGGAGTAAAAATGATAGAGATAAAGCCAATTTATAGAAAATATAATTTTCAAATGACATGTTGAGATTGGGAGATAATTAATTGAAAAATAGGATTAAAAGATGTGACATGCAATAGGGTTAGGGTTAAATTAGTGTAAGTGATAAAAAATTGAATGATGGAGGTTAAATTAAAAAGTAATTTAATCAATTCTACAGATTGGTTGAGACACAGAGGGATAAGAATTACATGTAGAAGATAAAATCAAATCTAATCTTTTTTAGATAACAAACTAATTAACATAGAAAGATTTTTTGTTAGAGAAAATTAGATATTATCTCACAAAATAACTCAATGATCAAATTTTATCTAGACTCAAATGATTAATGAATAATTAGATAACAAGGATATTATCTAATTATAAAGGAATATGATACAAATAAATCCTTTTGAATGAAATGATTTCAATTCAACATTGAAGATATTAGATCAAATTAAATAAAGAAAGGTTTATTTAACTAAAAAGAGAAAAAGTTAAGGAATAATTAAATAATTTAAAATGATTATTTAATTATTGTAGGCAGTGTCATAGGAATTAATAAAATAATAGTTTATTTAATTTTAGGAAGAAGATATATTTAATTAGAAACATAATTAAATAAATACTATTTATTAAACTAACCGAGGAAGAATAAAGGTAAGAATATTTAATTAATTAATTAATTAAATTTATTTAATTAATAGAGGATTGTATGTAGAAGATTAGACTTGACATAGAGAAAACTATTTGTTAGAGAAAATTGAATCTTTTCTAGACTTAACTAGTTAATGACTAATTAAATAATAAAAGTATTATTTAATTATAGAATATTGTGATAAGGAGGAATCATCATTTTGAATTAAATAATGATTTTAAAATTAAAAATTGAAGGATATTGGATTAAATTGAATAAATAAAGATTTATTTAAGTAAAGAGAGAAAAGGCTAATGAATAATTCAATTATTTAATTATAGGGGAAAGCGACATAGAAAATTGAAAAAAATAAAAAGTTATTTAATTTTAGAAAGAAAATATGTTTAATTAGCAACATAATTAAATAAATAATATTTAATTAATTAGTCAAAGGGAAATAAATATGGGAATGAATTAATTAAATTATTGAAATTATTTAATTAATAGAGGATATATGGTCATAGGAAATAACTAAATAATAATTAAATACCATATAGGAAATAATTAAATAATTAAAATTATTTAATTATAAAAATGAAAGAATTACGAAGAAATTAAGAGTCACAAGCTTAGGAAAATTTTCAATGTCTACATGGGTTTATTTATTGTGGGTTTTACCTATGTTAAAGACATGGAGACTATGCTAAATGGTTGGTAGTGGATTTTCTGAGAGTGCTCCCTCTCTCTCTCAAGCTGTGGTTTTCTCTCAAGGTTGTGCATGTTTGGGTAAGAATTTTCATACCTCCCTCTCCAATACTAGGAGTACTCTTGCTTTGAGGATATTTTCAATGCTATTGGGAAATTTTTGAAGGTGGACACTACCTCAACAACATTGGATACTCAATCTATGCTTGTATTTTAGTGGACATAGATATCTATAAGCCTCCTCATGGAGAGGTCATTTTGATGGTGAAATACAAGAAGGGGTTCAACCACTTGACTATGAGATCCTTTCATTTTGGTGCATATGGTGCTTTTCTACTAGTCACATGGCTTATGAGTGTCTTCATCCTCATCAAAAGAGTGTAAAGTATTCTACTTGGTGGAATGATGCCCTTTTTTACCATTTGACCATGAATGCCCCTAATGCTTGTCCACCATTAGTGGTTGATGATTGTACTACCCTCTCAATGGATCTTGCTACTACTCCTTTGGAGTCTTTCCCTTGGATTGATGCAAATATTTCTACTGATATGACTTCTTTTGTTCCAGTGACCTAGTTGAGGGACATTGGGAGGTCTTGTGATGTTAGATGATTTATGGATATCTCTAATTATTGGATTTTCTTTTTCTTCTTCATAAGAGGTTTCATTGGAGGTGGTTTTGGAGGAGGACAATATCCCTTCTCCAATCAATTGATTTGGTTGAAGATGTTTCTTAGATGATCATCCAAAAAAGGAAGAGTTGTTTTCATAAATTAGTCTTGAACTCCCATCCTAAGGTTAAGGGGGTGAGGATTGATAGGAGGGTATGTGCGATCATGGTATGCCAAAAGTGGCAATATTTGTAGGGTATGTGGTCGATGACTTTTTTCACCCAAATTAATGAAATGAAAAGGGTTTTAGAGGAGGTTCTCAGCTTTCCAAAATATAAATTATGATTTAATTTGAATTTAATAAATAATTATTATTCATTTTCTATTAGAATTATGACTAAAGTCCCGATCGATAGGCTGATTGAAAACATCTATAACAATTTCAACATATTTTTTTGAATCCAAAACATGCATCACATTCTATGCTTTACATACTATAGGATTAAAAATAAAAATTAAATTTCATGAATTTTGACCAAGTTAAGGTGGTCATTGCAGGTTTTTATATTTTCTAAAAGTTGTACAAAAAATTCATAATTAATTATTTACTTGGAAAAAAATTACAAAAAATAAGCATCACATCCGGACATGAGTCCTCTACTTATATATATAAATCTACAAAAATATTATCATTTTATTATGGTTAGGTGGTCGAAAGACACCTACTTTATTTTTCCTAAATTAAGTACTATTGCATTGAAATTTTAAATTTTCACCAAATAGATTTTATTTATTTTAAATAAACCTAGTATTTTAGAAACTACATTCAATTTTCTACAAATTCTATTCTTACATATTTTTGAAATAATATAGATAACTTATTCAAATATTTACGCCAAGTTTCCTAACACTAATTTTTCTGAATTTTTGCCACTTATACCTATTTGGTATACCATGATCCCGCATTACGCCGTGAAAATGTCAAGTATTGTTTAGTTGCTTTTTGTTATTTTAGTTTCATTCTATGGTTTGTGGAATTTAGGTTCCTTCATTTTGGTATTTTGCATCTTGGCTATAGTTTGGTTGTGAAAAGGGTTTTGAGGCCCTTCAAAATCTAATTTTCCCTCAATAAAAAACTATCCAATCGATTAATGCATTTATTAGTTGTTTATATTAGTGATTTTTCTAAAAAATTCTTGAAGTTCTTTAAAGGGTAGCCAACCCTTGTGCTCAAGAATTTTCAAAGCTAGTGGCTAATAAATGAGTAAAGGATTCAAAGACCTTCACTCCTAATCTTTAGGCTCTGTAAGACCTAGGAGGGTGTTCCTTATTGTGCTCAATTGATGTTCTTCTATTTGAGAACACATTTATACACAGATCAATGCCTATTAATTTCAATTAAACATAATGCACTAAAGATTTGGAAAAGCTTTGAGTAAATATTTATCTATTTGCTAGGAGTCAAGGGATACTTCATACTTGTACTCCATAATTGAGAGATTTTTTATTGAATTTTGTTCTCATTTTAAATCCATAGCTAGGCATATCACTAGTTCATTTACTTACAATATTTCCTAGGAAATAGACTAGTGCTTCATCAATTGACATAACACAGTCAAATATGCAACAATCATTAATATATCAACCATTTAATTTAGACATTAGTGGGATATTGTCATACTACTTTATAGTATTCAACCCACTGCATCTAGAACACCACTTTTTACCAAATCCTATACTCTTCACTCAGAGACCTATGACTTTATTTAAGCATTTAACAAAAATTTTGAATTGAAGAAAAAAAAATCACACATCCAATTAAAACAATTGGAGAAAAACAAAAGATCATTGATAATTTTCATTTATCATCAGAAAACTAATTGCATAGGAGAGCACATGCTCGAGAATTAATATTTTTTGCTATATATGTGGCTTCTATAAAACTAATTTAAGATTCTTACATACATGATCCATAACCAAGACAATTTATTGTTCTATTCATTGATACTTTCTACAGTATGCTCCTTCCTAAACTTAGCTTCCACCTAGACTATTACCTGACTCAAAAATTGAAACCTTTACAATGAGCCATGAAATCCCTTTTATTGACCAATGGCGCAACAATTATTTGAATCAATTACAATTATATTTCATATGAATTTCATTTCAAAACAAATTTCAACTGCATTTTATATATTTTTAAAGTGGTTTCCTGTAATTATTTACCAAACTGAGGAAACAAAATTTATACCATTTTCCCAAAAAGAACTATTTGATGCCACCAAAATCACTGTTAGTTGTTAACAAGCCTTTACATTTCACACCCATGTCAAGCAAAAAATTTCTTCATCATGTCATCAAAAAAATACACGAGTTAGTACAACCACCACAAAACTATACCAAAGCACCATTATCACCAAACAACAAAACATGAACTAGACACTAGATGCAATTCCATTCAACCAAAACCAAAACCAAAATATGCACACCCACTTTGTGTCCTCACAAAGGTTGGAGAAGCCAAAAATTCCTCTTCATTGGTGTCATTTGCAACAACAGAGTAAGTATACTCACTTGGCATCTTTACTAAAATTGGGGCAACCACTGTTACTTCGTCATCGAAGCTTGCTAATTCTATTTGGGCCATAAGATACTAGTGGTAACTAGAATCAGTCTTAGTCATGCTATCTGAAGGATCATTTGAATTCTCAATAGGAGAATGGTGTTGTCCTCAAAGAAGTTGATGATACTTAATTTTTCTCCTTGTTTCCCTTATGAACCTACCAAGCTCCTTTTATTTATCCTCAATTGTTTCTCTAGACACAACTTGGCTCCTTAACTAGTAATTGCTCCTCACAAAAACTTGCATAGACTTCTTTCTATGGGAATATTTCTTACCTCCTTCCATTGGAGTTGCAACAACTCCTAGTGTGCTCTATCCACTTCCTGGCACATCATGGTGTGATTCCTACAAGCCAAGCCTCGGAGACCTCCATATTGGTGATGAAGAAGAAATGGACTTAATCATCTCCTCTTGATATAAGACCTCACAAATGCAGACTCAAAGACTCCTCACCTTCTTCATAGACTCAACAAAAATAATCTCTTGATTACACTAGTGAAAAAAATTGCAATCGATCTCTTATTTATCAAGGAAAAATAGTGTGTTAGTCATCAATGCTCAATGAAAACCAACACAAGTGAGCAGATGATCAACCACTGGATTTCAAATCACAACCATTAATTTTTAAGGTGCATAAAAATGTGTGTATCATCCTTAATGATTATAGGAGATTAATTGTTCACACACACTAGGATTAAAATTGATTACTCCTATAGATCTTATGCCATTAGCTAACTCATGTAGAGGAAAATGGCTATTACCTTCATATTTCTAGTTTTGAATGTCGGTCATTGATTTCCTGATGAGGTGGTGAATCGAATGACCCATATTGAGTCAATTGGGTTAAGATTTGATCTTGGCATTGCATATCAACTATCAATCTCATAACCATTGATTATTGGGTGTTTGAATGTAGACTGGGTCCCACCTCAATGAGTACATGCATCAAGAAATTGCAGACCTTAGACCATCTTGAAAACCATTATTTAAATCTTGCAAGGTATGTAATTGAAAAATGGGATTTGATCTCTAGATCTGGTGGGCAGGATTTCTGCACATGCAAATAAATTTAATCTTAAAGATGGGGCCATGACTAGGCTAATGAGACTTGACCCTCAGAAAAATGATTTAAAACATAAGTCCTTTGCCATAAATATTTCACCCAACTTTGGTAAACATTAAATCAACATAAGGCATGAGGTGACCGATGGACCTAAATAAAGGGGTTAGTGATAATATGCATTCAATGACTTAAATCCTAGCTTAAATGACCAACAATAGGATAAAATAGGTCAACAGAGGATTAAAACACCAAATGGTTTATGATGAAAATTTGTAAAATGAGGGTTTCTAAACCAAAAAACCTAACCCATTCCTAGATACAGAGGCTCAAAGATGTGACAAAACAAGAAGCTTCTCAAGATTTTACAAAGAATATTAGAGGCTATACCAGTGGCTCATGCTCGGGGATGCATACCCCTGGTGGGTATGGTGAGAATTCATATCTCGAGTTGAATTAGAATAGTGAAGAAGCACAAAAAATTAGGAGCTTTCTCATACAAGGCAAGTAGACACAACAAAAAGGAAACACACCAAACCTATTTATAGTATTTACAAGGATATAAAAAATGTTTCCATTCAAATTTTAGAAGCCTCTTCAGTTCCATAGGATTCAATTCCCAAAGTGGAAGCCCTAGTCCCCCTAAAAAATAAAGGAAATTATGTCCTTTTTCAATTAATTTATCCTTAAATATCTGTAACAAATCAACACTTCTACCAAGAAATATTACACAATCAACTCCATTATGACTAGCACAATTGACCATACATGCTACAAAACTACCTTGTTCATTAGACTATTCCAATATATGCTTATTTGATTGAAAAGGAAAGTTGAGACATGTTTGTGTTTGGAAAATAATCATGCTATACTATACACCCAACATGTATCCTTGTTGTTTTAAGATTGGCTAAAACCCTAAAATCACTAAAAAAGAGAAAAAGGACTTTATAAAACCCTAATTCTAGAAGCTTCTAAAAAGCTTGTTATAATGGGTTGGGAAGGGGGTTACGGTATGTAGTAAAAGGTGATTATTCTCAATATTATAGTAGGTTTTGTATTGGATAGTAAAATCATTGGATGGTTGTCATTTTGTGGATGTATCCTGGATTGGGTGAACCACATTAAATTCTCTGTGTTGTCTTGTTTCTACTATATTTTTTTTGTGTTTTATTTCTGTATTTTATTAATCAAATCTACATTTAACTGCTAGATATCTTCCTTCTAGCCCTAACAAGTGGTATCAAAGTGGGTTTTGTTTGATTATCATCTATAGGAAAGTCTCACGGTTGAGTGGGATATTCATGATTAAGTGGGAGCAATGGCAAACGAGGGTAAATTGAAGGTAAATAAATTTAATGGGTAGAACTATCAATTATGGAAGATGAATATGGAGGATTATCTCTATTAGAAGGATTTATGGAGACCATTGGAAGGAATAACCAAGAAACTAGCAACAATGAGTGATGAGGAATGGGAACTTTTGGATAGAAAGGCACTGGGAGCCATTCTTTTATGCCTGGGACAATCGGTGGAATTCAATATTACAACAGAAAAGACAACTCAAGAGTTGATAGAAACCTTGGAAAATTTATATGAAAGCCTTATGCTTCAAATAAGGTATTTCTTATGAAGCATTTATTTAATATGAAAATGGTAGAAGGTGGGTTAGTTGTTGATCATTTAAATGACTTTGATACGGTTACTAGTCAATTATCTTTTGTAAATGTATACTTTGATGAAGAAGTTAGGGCTCTTTTGATTTTGTGTTCTTTCCTAGAAAGCTAGAATAGCTTGGTAATGGCTATTAGAATTTTTTTTTATGGTTTGAATACATTGAAATTTGATGATGTTGTTGGTGTTATTTTGAGTGAGGGAATTCATAGGAAAAGCTCAGGTGGAACAACCACATCAGGTAGTGTTTTGAATACAGAAAGCAAGGGTAGAAAAAAGGAGAGAGGAAACAATTTTTGAAGTTGTGGGAAGTCATGATAAAAATCAAAGGACAAAAGGTCCCAATCTAGAGACAAGAGGGATTGATGGTATGCTAGTAAGCTAGGTCATTTAAGGAAAGATTGTTGGTCTCAGAAAAATAAAGTAGACAAAAAGGAAGGCAATAAAGAGGCAAATATTGTAAGTAATAAATCTAATGGTGATGATTTGATTCTTTACCTTGATAATGCTGATGATTCTTGGGTGTTAGATTCAAGGAATTCATTTCATGATATGCCCCATAGAAGTTATTTTCTTGATTATTTCCAAGGGGATTTTGGGCTAGTTTATTTGGGAGATAATGGACCCAATCAGATTGTTTAGAAGGGAAGAATCAAGATTAAGTTTTAGAATGGAAACCATTGGCTACTACATGAGGTAAGTCACATTCCAAAGTTAAAAATATTTTTTGTTTATTTCAGTAGGGTCACTAGATGATGAAGGTTGTGTTGTTACATTTAGGGATAAAAACTGGAAGGTTACAAAAGTTGTGAAAGTAGGCACCTTATATCTTTGTATAAGACACACTGTTCCTTCTACTTTAGCTATTGTAGATAAAAATCAATGTTTAGGAATAGTTGTAATTCAACAAGCAAAAAATTAGACAGTTGCTATGGATTTTGAATCAACACTATGGCATAATATACTTGGGCATATGAGTACAAAAGGTATGAAAGTACTTCATTCAAAGAATGTGTTATGAGGTCTGAAATGTGTTAATATGGATTTCTATGAAAGTTGTATGTATGGAAAAAAAAAGAGAGCTAGTTTTCTCAAGGATGGGAAGCGAAAGAAAGATGAGAAATTGGAGCTTGTGCATACAAATGTATGGAGAACAGCTCAAGTATCTTCTCTTGGTTGCTCTTGATATTATGTTACTTTTATTGATAATACAACAAGGTATGAATTTATTTCCTTAGGAAGAAATATGATGTATTTGAAACTTTTCAGAAATGGAGAAGCTTGGTTGAGAATGAGATAGGTAAAAAGTTAAAATGTCTCAAATTTGATAATGGTGGTGAGTATTGCAGCAAAGAGTTTGAAGATTATTTTTCCTCTAATGGTATTCATAAGTAGAAAATGGTTCCAAGGACTCCACAGAAAAATGGAGTGCCTGAGCACATGAAAATAGAAAATAATGGAGAATAAATAGACTATGAGATTGCATGTGCTTAGGCACTCCATTTTCCTATAAACACTATTGTTTATTTAATCAATAGAGGTCCCTCTAATCCTTTGGATTGTGTTATTCTAGAGGACGCATGGATAGGTAAGAAGGTGAGCTATTCTTTTCTCAATAACTTTGATTGTGAAGCATCTGCACATGTAGCTTTTGAAAATAGATGAACTCCTTGCTAAAAAATTAAACTTGGGAATTATGCAAGTTTCCTATAGGTAAAAAGGCTTTACCAAAAAAATGGGTTTATAGGTTGAAAGAGGAGGATGGAGGTAAGAAAATATTTAAAGCCAGATTAGTTGTAAAGGGATGTGCATAGAAAAAAGGTTTTTATTTTGATGAAATATTTTCTCCTATTGTTAAAATGACTTCTATTCGTACTATTTTAAGTATTGTGGCTACTGAAGATTTCCATTCAGAACAACTTGATGTTAAAACAACCTTTCTCCATGGTGATTTGGAAGAGGAAATTGTTGGAAAGAGACAATACAAATGTTTTCTAGTGTTGTCATTGATGGAAACTCTAGTCAGTGTTTAGATCTACATATCATCATTCACTCATACCAATAGGAAAATTGAAGCCAGTCAAGGAAGAACAAAGCATCTGACAGTTTTGTGTTCATCGATTCACTTGTAGATTTATGTTGTTATTTTGAGTTGTGGATCTCATGGGAGGCTCATTATTACATTTCTTATGTTTTTCAAAAATATCAGTGCCTCACATCAAGTTTTGTGTAAGTTTGGATATCTGGTTGGTTATCTTTTTGTTCATCAGTGTTTTGTGACCAACCCAATTTGTAATGAGTCGTAGATATCCTAGGAGTGTATATTTGAACATTTTTGTGTTTGAGAATTTTGTTTTAGGTCTAAGCTAAGTTTTAGCTAACCATTGTGGATGTAAATCAAATATAACTTATGATTTGAGCTAAAAGTTGTAAATATTCTTAAGTTCTATTTGAGCCAACATATTGTGAATAAATTGCATCATGGATATATATAAATGATCAACTATATTATTTTGATATGCATGTATGGTGTGTCAATGTATGTTGTGAATATCAAAAGGGTGTTTGAGCGATTCTATGTAGAGTTTCACTTGCGAATAAAGATTTTGTGGTGCAAGTCAGAGTTGAACAAAGAAGAAGTGTAGAATCAGTCAAAAGGATAGAAGATCGACTATTGATCCTTACCGAAACTATAATCAAGCATTTGTATATGCTACTCTCTCAGTTCATTCTCTTGGATCTAATCTAAACCCTTGTAAGACAATGTTCCTTTCTATTTTGAGTAGTGAGCTCTAGGTAATGAGCTTGAATGCAAGTGCATTCCCATATTGTAAAATTCTTTTTGATTATAGTTGGATCATATTGTGGATTGGCCATCCACCATGGTTTTTCCCCTAACAGGGTTTCCATGTAAAAATCCTTGTGTTATGGTGTTTTGGTTGTTTAATTTCTATTTCTACATATTTCTCTTCATTGAATATTTTAGGGTTAAAGATTAGAATAATAAATTTAATTTTTGTAGAACACTGATTCAACCCCCCTCTTAGTGTTGCTTGTTTTCAACAATTGGTATCAGAGCTAGTTCTTCAAAAGAAGTCTAACAGCTTGGGGAGAGATCTTGGAATGTGTTTTCAATGGATACAAGTAGTCTTCAAGAACAACTATTGGTGCCCCTAGAAGACCTTGACCAGTCAAAATATGAGAACCGAAAACTATAGAAAAGTCTTGAGAATGGAGAGAAATTCATCTAGTCATTGAATGAAAAAATCTATGAATTAAGGGAGAAAAGAAAAGAATTATGTGATCGGCTTAAGAAGAAGAATATAAGCATGGAAGATGAACAAATGAGCAATTCCTTGAAAGATAAAATAGAAGAGTGTGAAAATTTTTCTAGAGAAAATGCTTCCCTGAAGCATGAGATGGAATCTATCATGATGAAAATGACCAAGGAAATTGAAGATATAAAGAAGAATGAAGGAAAGCTTTCTCAATCCTTGAAAGAAAAATCTAAACAATGTAGTCGATTGGACAATGAATTAGAGCAATATAAAAATAATGAGGAAGTGCTCAAAAAATAGTTTGATGATCTTATAGATGAACTTACTACTACAAATGAGTACAAGGAGAAATTCAAGGCTAGCTCAACCAAGCTTGATGAATTGATTAAATTTTGGAGGATTGATGGTGACAAGCAAGGTCTTGGTTATGAGGAAGGTGAAAGTTCTGAATATAGACAAAGGAACTTTGGACAAAGTAATTTCAGACAAGGAAGATTCAAGCAAGGAAATTAGACAAATGGAGCTAGAAGGAATCTAGTAAGACAACCAAATGCTTAGAGATTCAATGGTTATTGTTTTACTTGCAATAAATTTGGCCATATGGCTTCTCAATGTAGAAGCATGATGAATTCAAGTGGACCGCCATTCTCAAGTCAATGCTTTAATTGTAATAGGTTTGGTCATATGTCCAATAAATGCAAAAATGTGATGAACAAAATTCACAGAGATATTAGATGTTATGCATGCAATAGACTTGGGAATATTGCTAATCAATGCAGATCAAAGAAAAATTAGTGGAACTATTGGTTTGAACAAAAAAAATTGTGTGGTACAACTACAAAAAATTTGGCTATATTGCTAGATTTTGTTAGAGCAGAAGAGGTCTCATAAAATATAATATGTAATAGGATTTCAAGGGAAAAGGTAAAGTCACTATAGATGTGATCAAGAGGAAAATGTAGAAGAAGTAGGTGAAAAAGAATCCCTCTGTTGAAGGAAATGTGTCGACACTAGATTTTGCCTCTGGTAATTCCTCTAGGAATTAGTTTTAGGCATTTGGCCTAGGGGGAGTAGTTAAGAAAATCTGTTAACCCACTATCGGTAACTAACACCAGAATGTGGATAGGTCTAGTAAGTGCCAATATTATTTTTCAGATGTTGTTCAATGAATTGGAGAAGGTATTATATAGTATTGAAGATCCACAAAAGAATTATATGTCTCAGTACATGGAAACAAGGTAACCAGATGAATTAAGGTAAAAGCATTTATTGTGAAAAAAAGGGTTAGTTGTGTGAAAAGAAATTTTTATCTTTCATTTGTCACTTTGCATTTTGGAGAAAAGAAGTTTGGAGAGCCCTAGAGTGAACTTTGTTGAATTGTGACAAGATTCAACTGTGAAGAAGATTCAACAATCAAACTTTGATATGACAAAAAAGTATTTATTGAAAAAACATATGAATTTTTGAATTTGAAAAATGGCCACTCCATTGGTAGTAGAATTCAAGGATAGACCTCATCCTAAGTTCAAGTGGCATCCTTATAAGTCTACTAAGAATGATCCCCTCGATGAATTTTTGTCTATACAGTATGGAGTCTTGCATACTAAAGACACTAGAGCTTACATTCATGCTAACATTGAAGAGTAAGAAACCTCACAATTGATGAATTTTAATTCCAACCATACAGTTGGAGAAGAATTCACTATTAATATAGAATTGCAAACCCTAGAGGAGAAGTTCACACAGTTTGAAAAATTCCCCATATTTGAGGAAAGTGAATGGGTTTGATATATTTTGAGTTATGTTCATGTCAAATTCATGTGGTTAAATATACCCTTCAAGATTATGAAAGAGGTTATAAGCACTGTCATAAGTCTAAATTCTTCTGGTGGTCTGCCAATCTTGAAATCTATAAAGAATCAAATGGTTACTAATAAAACAAGTGCAACATTTGATAGAAGGGAAATGAAAATCAAAGATATTGTTGAAGTGAATGTGAAATTTGCATCAATGGCCATTGGCTACAAGGTTTACCACTCTAGCTTGGATAATTCAATATTTGGTATAGCCATTTATGTAGCCTATCAGTTGATAAAGAAAAATGAAAATTATGACTTGTGTGAGCTGCTTAGAAGTCAACTAATGGATAATCATAATAAGATTAAGGACAAGAAGAACACCTTTAAGTATTGTAATTTTCTAATATGTCTATTCTTTTATTTCATGAATGAGATTATGATTGTTGGGAAAGTTCATTGGAAAAGGAATTAGCATGTACCTATCCAAATAAGAGATATATTGTTTGGAGGTGGTGATAGACAGACTAGAAATACTTCCCTTTGGGGGTACTTCAAAAAAATTTAGAATATGATGGAGGAAAGAGAGATAATCCCTACTTCAATTGTGGAAAAGTACAAAGATGTGATCTATTTCATGGTGGATATTGATCAATGCCTAATGGAAGTTGTTGACCCTAGAATAGTATGGATCATGCCTATGGGATATGAAGGTCGAGGAGAAAATCTTGGAGATTTACGTATAACATTTGTTGAGAAATCCTATAGATTAGGAAGAAGAGAGGTTTTGAACTTTTCTAGAAAAGAGCATGGAAGTCCATGATTAGCTGAAGAAGACTAAAATAATAATAAAAAGTAAGGAAAGAAGTGGAAGTTTTTACAAAAAACATGGGCATACCTATATAAAAATTCAAAGAAGCTAGAAGGAAGAGAGAAGAAGTAGAAGTTGAAGAAGGGAAAGAACCTAAAACTAAAATTGCTAGTCCAAGAGCACCCTCTTCCCACACTAGATCAACAAGGAGTTCTTCTATAGCCAAGCCTATGCAAAATCAAGATCAAGTTTTTGGTAAGAGGAAGAAGAACAAGAGAACAAGAACCTATGAATTCATCTCAGAAAGTGAGGAGAGTGATACAAATGAAGGCTACCAAAACTCAGGCTATAAAGCTAACCAAGAACAAATATTTCAATGAAGAAGAAAAGGAAAGGAAGAAAGAAAAATTTGACAAACCAGGAATGATAGTTGAGGAAGTTGAAAATGTTGTTGTCAAGGATGGAAACATCAAGCCTCTCCACAAATTGTATGAAAATTTTGACAAATCAAGTTAAAGAATTTTTGAAGAGGCAACAATAAAACATCTAAACATCTTTAATAAAGTTCTTATTGAAATTATGTCTGGTTTACCTAAGAGTTTGTATGATATTTTGAAGGAAAGAAGAGTAATTGCTTGAATAGAAGAAGAGCATATGCTCAAGAGAATTCTTGAAGACTTGTGTCTTGAAATGTCTATTGAGGAGATGAATTCACTCATGAACAAATCCAAAAGGGAATTCAAAAGTTAAATAAGAGTGAACAAACTTATGATCGGTGAAATTGATGTTCATGCTGAGGAAACCAAGAAAATCCTGGAACTATTTCTTTCAAGAAATAAGATCAATGTTGAAGAAGTGAATGCTAAAGAAGTTGCATCTAATCTGATAAATGAAGAAGTGAATGTAAATGAGGAGAATGTGAATGTATCTAATCCTCCAAAATTTGAGGATACTCCTAATATGAATAATACAAAAGTTCCTATGGATACTGAAGCTCCTAAGGTATTTTTTAGATGATGAAAAGGAGATTCCCTATGAAGAAGTTGAACCTCCTAAAGGAAATCAAGAAATAGTCTCCGAAGGACTAGAAGTTGAAGGATAAAATGTTAAAGTTAAAGATATTCCAGTGGAAGAAAGAGAGACTACCAAGGCAGTGAAGAAATCTCTGGTGGAACAACATGGATATTTTGATCTTGAATTGGTTGAAGGCTTGATCAATCTATCAACCTTGTCCCCAATTCATATAATGAAGGTCACACCATTTGCACAAGCTAAGGATAGAGAGAAAATTCTCAAGTCCCACATTGAGGACAATGAATTATTAATTCTTACATCTAGAGTTCTGGAGAAATGTTTTTGACTCACGTGAAGGATCCATCTAGTTCATCCTCAAGTGAAACTAAAGAAGCTCATAAATTCTGTAAGTACTCATTTTGAATCTCTTGAGAAATGAACCATGGATAAAGTATAGAAAGAGTATAATGGAAAAATATTTAGTTGGTTGAAGGAAGTAATTGCAAAAGATAAAACTCTGTTAGCCACCTCCATGAAGAATATTCAAGGTTCTATATCTGAAGGTGGAAAAGCCTATAAGTCATGTTTGGTTTTTTCCAAGTTTACTGAAGTTAATGAGAAAAAGGTGAAGGATCTTGAAAATCAATTAGCTACCATTTCTATTGCTTTTGATCTATTAGTTTGTGGTCTTTCTCAACATGAAGGGAAAGTAATATGTCTACTTGACAAAATAAGGTGAATAAAGAATGAAAATTATAGGATTCTTGGGAGAGTATGTGAACTTAGGGGACTAATTGGTCCAAAGATTGAATTAATGGTGAGTGCATTGAAGGAAGCCAAAGATGCTATGGCAATTAGTGACCCAATGAATCTTGAATCTGTAGTAGCTCAATCTTATTTAATGTGTGGTCACATAACAATTCTGGAGAGTCTTAAAAAGTTTTGTGACAAAAAATTAAGAGTGTTGAAGCAATATTTTGAAAATATATTCAAATTTGTGTAAGTCACAAGTTCATGCATGTGTAGTTTTGAAGTTTTGTTTCCCTAGTTTTTTCCATTGATGTCAAAGGGGGAGAAGTGTACAATGAAAACTATATATTCATTCTAGGGGGAGTTTCTTCTCTAAGCTAAGATTGGAGATTCTTTTTGAAGTTTTTTCATAGTGTAACTCATGTTGGTTTTGATCTGACACTTAGTCATTTTTCACTGTGTTGAAATCAATGCCAAAGGAGGAGATTGTTGGCAAGAGACACTACAAAATTATTTTGGTGTTGTCATTGATGACAACCTTAGTCGGTGTTTGGATCCGTATGTCATCATTCACTCATACTAGAAGGAAAATTGAAGTCAGTTAAGGAAGAGCAAATCATTTGATAGTTTTGTGCTCATCGATTCACTTCCAAATTTTCTATCGTTATTTTGAGTTGTGGATCTCACGGGATGCTTATCAGAAAATTTCTTGTACATTGTCCAAAAAATCTCAATGCCTCATATCAAGTTTTGTGTAAGTTTGGAGATCTGGTCGGTTATCTTTCTGTTCATCAGTGTTTTGTGGCTGACCTTGTTGGTAACAAGTTGTGGATATCCTAGGAGTGTTTATTTCAATGTTTTTGTGTTTGAGAATTTTGTTTTAGGTCTGAGCTATGTTTTGGTTGACTGTTGTGGATGCACATCAAACATAAATTATGATTTGAACCAATAGTTGTAAATATTCTTAAGTTCTATTAGAGCCGTAATATTGCGATTAAATTGCTAGTAATAGATATATATAAGTGATCAAATATATCATTTTGATATGAATGTATGGTGTGTCGATGTATGTTGCAAATATCAGAAGGGTGTTTGAGTGATTTTATGCATAGTTTCACTTGCACATAAAGATTATGTGCTGCAAGTTAGAGCTTAATAGAGTAGAAGTGTAGAATTAGTTAGAAGGACAAGAGATTGACTACTAAGCCTAATCAGAATTGTAATCAAGAATTTGTAGATGCTACTCTCTTAGTTCATTCTCTTGGATTTAATCCAAACCCTTGTAAGGCAGTATGCCTTTCTATTTTGAGCAGTGAGCTCCAGGTAGTGAGCCTAAATGGAAGTGTACTCCCATATTGCAGACTTCTTTTTGAGTATACTCAGATCATATTGTGGATTGGCCATCCATTGTGGTTTTCTTCCTAACATGGTTTCCATGTAAGAATCCTTGTGTTATGGTGTTGTGATTGTTTACTTTTTGTTTCTACATATTTCTCTTGGTTGAATATTTTAAGTGGGTTAAAGATCAGAATAATAAAGTTAATTTTTGTAGGACAGTTATTCACCCCTCCTCTCAATGTTGCTTGTTTCCACTAGAAATATATATGGAGCAACCACAAGGATTTGAGGTCAAAGGTAAGGAGAAACTTGTGTATAGATTGAAAAAAAGTCTATATGGCTTGAAGAAAGCACCTCAACAATGGTATATTAAATTGATATTTTTATGGTTGAGCAAGGCTACAGTCAATGTAATTTAGACCATTGTGTTTATTTTAAGAACTTAGATGATGATAGCTACATCATCTTATGTTTATATGTTGATGATATGCTTGTAGCAGGGTCTAACATGGATCACATAAGGGAGTTAAAACAATAGTTACAAAATTCATTTGATATGAAGGATTTGGGGGCAGCAAAGAAAATACTTGGTATGAAGATTACAAGAGATAGGAAAAATAAAAAATAATTTTTATGTTAGGTTGATTATGTTGAAAAGGTGTTACAAATATTTCATATGGAAAATGCAAAAGCTGTCAACACACCTTTTCCCAGTCATGTTAAATTGACTAAGGATATGTGTCCAAAGACACAAGAGGAGCAAGAAAAAATATCCAGGGTACCATATGCTTCAGGTGTAGGTAGTTTAATGTATGACATGGTGTGCACAAGACTAGATATTGCACATGTTGTAGGAGTTGTTAGTAGGTATATGAGTCATCTCGGTGTTGAGAGTTTTCATGTGGTGAAATGGATTCTTAGGTACTTTAAAGGTACATCCAATAAATGTTTATGTTTTGGGGGCTCTAATACTTGCTAAAAAGGCTATGTTGACTTAGATTTGGTAGGGGATATATATACTAGGTAGAGTACCATAGGCTATGTATTTTCATTTGGTGGGAAAATAGTGAGTTGAATTTCTCAGTTGCAAAAGGTGGTTGCTTTATCCATGAAAGAGGCAGAGTATGTTGTTGCAACAGAGGCGACAAAGGCTATGATATAGTTGCAACTTTCATGGAAGAGTTGGGAAAATAATAGGTTAAAAATTACTTTTTTATAGACACCCAAAGTGCTATATATCTTGCAAAGAATTTTTCCTTTCACTCTAAAACAAAACACATACAATTGAGATATCATTTCATTCGGGCAGTATTGGAGGATGGACAGGTCAAGCTGGACAAGATACATATAGATGCAAATCTAGTGGATATGTTTAAAAATGCGGTGACAAGGGAGAAGCTGAGCTCCTCTTTGGCTTTAGTTGATCTTCAAGGTTGAATTTAGGTATAACAAAGCAACAGAGTCAAAGATACCTCTCTTTAGTGGGAGTTGTAAGTGCAGCAGTGTCATCCAGGATCAGTCTCCAAGTGGGAGATTGTTGGTGTGGATCCTGATTAGTCACCACATGGGAGATTGTTTCTATGTGGCAAATGATCATGCTATACTGTACACTTGACATGTATCATCAATGAAAAAGGAAAAATCACCAAAAAAAGAAAAAAAATGACTTTGTAAAACCCTAATTCTAGAAGCTTCTAAAAATCTTGTTATAAGGGGTTGGGATGGGGGTTACAGTATGTTTAAAAAGGAAATTATTCATGAGATTGTAACAATTTTTTCATTGGATAATAAAATCATTGGATGGCTGCAGTTTTGTGGATGTAGCCTGGATCGGGTGAACCCCATTAAATTCTTTGTGTGTTTTATTTATCTATTTTATTGATCAAATATACAATTAACTATTAGATATCTACCTTGTAACCCTAACAAAACATTCATATCCCATTCAATCATGAACATTGACATCATACTCATTTTGTACATCAAACTAGAATCCTTCATAGTCACTTTGTTGTATGCTATGCCAACAATCATCCCTAAATATATAAAAAATAAAAGATGCATATTCATGGGAATCTTTGTATTGGTCATTATATCATGGGTGTATATCCAAGCCTTCATGATTTAAATGTTGTCTGCTAACAATTGGACAAAAATCATTTTTCTCTTGCACATAAATGTTATCCTTATTCGGTGAAAAGATATCCATAATCATGCTAAGAAGATGAGGAGCATCAGTAAAGAATTCAATTATACATTCATATTGATCAACATCATATCCCATTTCATTTGCATTACTTGGCTACCCTACACATAGATCCAATTTTCTTTCATTGTTAATAGGAAATAGTGTTACTCCATGATCCATATGTGTATCATGATGCATAATTTGGTTATTCAATACTGAACCTCCTTTTTCATCAATATATACACCATCGTCATCTGGTGTAACTAACCTTTCTAACTCTACCTCACAAAAATATTCAAGGGTAGTTGGGGGGTAAAAGCAAGAAGTTGGGTACATGAAGAGGGGAAATTTTGGGCGAAACAAAAATTTCTACAGGAAGCACGTACGTGTTTTCAAAAAAACAAGTACGTGTTACAGATCGGGTACCCAAGCCTAAATCCAAACTTGTATGCGTTCAACTTTGGGTACGCAAACTGAAAACACATACATGTTATGAAACATGTACGCGTTTTGTGAAAGTATTCATTTTTTTAAATTATAAGCAATTGTATTTCATTCTTCCTCACCATTTTAGTCTGCACCAGAGAAGAAAAGAGGAGATCTCGTATGTGTTTCAAAGGCCTTGATTGAAGAAAAATTTGATTGCCACCTCCTCCCATTGACACAACTGACCTCATCAACCTATAGTTTGGTTGAATTCTTCCTTTTTTTTGCTTTATATCCTTTTTTTAAAATTTTGTAATTAGTATTCATTTATTGTTTGTTTAGTGTGTTTTAGTTAAATATTTTATAGTTTTTAATTGCATTTTAAAAACCAAAAACATCAATGAAACAATGAACATTAAATTCTAAATTGAAAACCATAAAATGTAAACCTAAATTAGACACATTTAACTTAGAAATCAAAACCCTACAAACCATAGCTTACAAAATTTACACAGGTCCCTAAAAAATAATTTACATAGGTTAATCCTTAGACCTAAACCATAAAACGTAAACCTAAAACCCTATTTACCCTAAAAGATAAACCTAAACTCCTAAATTATGGCTCCTCAAGGAGGTTTAGATTAATTTTTTTATTTGAAATAACCTTCTTTGTATGATTTTTAATCACTCATGGTTCTTAGTTTATTTAAGGTGGAAGTGATGAAAAGTTCAATATTAGGGGCATCTGATATAATAGAAGAGGTAAAATAAGGATGCATAGTAAGATTTGATGACATAGCATGTAGGGAGGGATCACAAATTATAGTCCATAGGTTAGGTACACTTTGGTATGTCATTGGTGATCCACACAAGTACCAATGAAATTCATAATTTACTTGAATCAAGGAGGTACAAACAATCGATGCATAGATCTATATATTAACCATCAAATTGATTTAATTATAATATTTTCACATAATATAAATTTGGTAGCTAATTTTATCTTAGAAAACTTCATGACTGTATAATTTAACATGAGAAAGTGTACTAGTGAAATAAATTAATGTACCTCATGTGAAACTATGTGCTTGATTTAATAAGTTTATATATCATGATGCTAGTTAATATGAGCATGTAATCACTCTATGTCAATGTTATTAGCTTATATAGTGTATGATGTACTCTCTTAAAAAAATGTATAAATGCAAGTCATACTTGTTAATCTAAACTATGTGCAATATGGATAGAGCTAGACACATAAATGTTATTAAATCAAATAAATATTAAAATGTGAAGCATGAATGATTTCTACCCATTTCTCTTATTTGGATGAGATCCTTTGTGAATTATGTAAGGATGCATTATGATCATATTTAAGCCTTAATTTATAGGATGTTATTCATATGATCTATAGGTTGTGTGTAATATAATTCCTATTTTAACTCTCATGTGTAGAGGCGTTGTTCTAGATTAGGAAAAATAAATGTTGTACTTTCTCTAAACTAGTGTATCAAAGTTAACTTGTAGCATCAACATTTCAATGGAAAATTCAAATTACCTTTTTGAGAAACTTGATAGATGATTCATAAATGCAAGTCAATTCTATAACCAAAGGTCTATTTTCTAAGATTATTTATTTATTGAACTGATCAATTGATTCCTCACTTAGTGGTAGTTAGGCTCCTTTTTGGAAACCCATGTGTCTAGAATTTATATGAATATGAAGGAAGAGTCTATGCCATAGAAAAGTTTCAAAAAATATATGATTAGAAAAAAAATTGGGTCTAAATCACTTTAGATCCCCTCTTCCTTTTTAAATCATCCAAGAGTGGTTAGAGGTCCAAATAGGTTCAAAAACCATCATAACTCAACAACTTAGTTATAATTGAAATCTAAAATTCCTAATTGTTGATATATTGAAGCTATTCCTAGAATGTCACATATTGTATTCAAAGCACTAAGTTTAGGTGGTAGGGTTTCTCATTTACTAGCAAAAAATTATTCATGTGTCTTATATATGTTTTCATGTCATCAAATCTTGAAATCTAAACCCTAAACCCTAAAAGCATTCATTTTGTTGTAGGAACTTAAAATTAAATTCAGTTGCCTTAGGAAACTCCACCAAATTTTATTCCCTTAATCCATGGAACATTTTTTCCGAGGACCTTACTAGACATAGATCCACTTAAGCCATCCTATCACCCGAAATTGTAAATCGATGTCTTAAAGGGTCCTAATAGGACATTTCTTAAGGGGATCAAAGAAGTTCTCAAACTTTGGTGAATAGAGATCAAGCTCATCTTTGTTTATTTTGTACATCGCAATTAGGTCACTAGCATATATCTATGTGTCCCTTTGAATGTATTCTATTAATTTTTCATTCTTATCTTTAGTATTCTTTGAAAAAAATGAATGAGATTATAAATTTTAATTTTAGTGCTAAACTTATAATTTCTTCTTAACTACTTTGTCCCACTATAGAGAACTTACATATTTTATCATGAAATTTGAAAATTTAGATAAATCATTTTATGTCCTCAGATTTAATTAAATTGCATGTCATACTTGATTAATACATCTATTCATTTTGTTGTAGGACCTTAAAATGAAATTTGGTTACCTTAGGGAAGTCCACCAAATTTTATTCCCTTAAGCCATGGACCATTTTTTCCTAGGACCTTACTACACATAGATCCCATTAAGCCATCCTATCACCCTAAATCATAAATTTATGTCTTAAGGGGTTATTTGACATTTCTTAAGGTGATCAAAGAAGTTCTCAAAATTTGGCGAATAGAGCTTGGTCACTCATCTTTTTTCATATTTTTTACATTACAATTAGGTCACTAGCATATATCTATGTGTCCCTTTCAATGTCTTCTATTAATTTTTCATTCTTATCTTTTGTATTATTTGAAAATAATGAATGAGATTAAATAAATTTTAATAAAACCTCATAATTTCATTTCTACCCTTCATACTAACAACTCCACACTGGACTCAATTTAATGTGTGTACATGCTATGAATTTTTAATGTTATGAATTTTTTTATGTTATAAATTGAATGGTCTTCAAATGAAATATATTTTGAACTTGTGCATGTTCAATGTGATTTTTAAATAACTTTCAAATTGTGTGGATTATTTAATTAGTTTGTTGATATATTATTTTTAATTTTTTAACATGCAGTTGCCATATCATTGCTCACATGGATCCAATTTTTAATTTAGAGGATTTTATGCCCAATCAAGAAATTCCTATAGATCCCAGACATCCCAATCCACCACTTGAAAAAAACCCTAGCACACCTCCACATCATCCACTGCCTAACCCCCCACCCCCTCTTGTAGTTGATCAAGATCAATTACAAGAGAATATTCAAGAAAACCTCATTGTCATTCAAGGAAATATAGATCTCATAAAAAATGAGCCTAGAGTCCCTCTCCATCTAACATGGTTTTCATTTATGATGCAAACTATTGTCAATTATTTTTGATCTATTAATGCGGACCTAGATAGGTTATGTTGGTGTAATTAAATGTCTTGTACCTTGTCCTAGGTCATGATTACACCTTAGTTAAGTTTACTTAGGGACCACATAGGAGGTTGTTGGAGATTTTCCACTTTTGGTGGACTTGACATCTCATTACCACATCACTTCCACCTTTTGTGGACACATCATGTGATCATCTCTCCACCTGTTTTGGGTGATCCACCTTTGTGGAGATTATCACATTATCCTTTTCCACTTTAGATGGAGTGATAACTTTTCATTGTTGTCTCATGTCATAAGATTACGACACTTGTCATAATATTATGCCCTCCTATGTTCTCACCTTGGCTATATAACCAAGAGGTCTCCTATGTACATTGATTTGTACCATTCTATCATCTCATATTATTGACATTGAATATAGTTTATTCTTGTCATATTCTTTTCTCTCTCATTTGTGCTTTCTATTAGGCCTCTAGATCTTGGGTGGCTACCTTCATAGCCAATTCTTATAGGTTCCATCAATGGAGAGAAGAGAGGAGACAATTCTATGTGGATGGATTGTCATATAAAGAAATCAATGACCTAAAAATTACCAAACAAGCCATGTGCCAATATTTTACTAACCCCCAAACAAACCAACCATTTCCAACCATGAAAAAATGAATTTCAATTTCATGGTGTAGGCACCCATAGATAGTTGCACATTTTTGGGACAAATGGTGGATGGTGTTTGATAATCCACCACATGGAAATAGTGAGGTGCCCTTATAATTTTTTTGAAAGTTATGGGCTGAGTTTGAGTTGGGTGAAAAACACAACTACTTTGATATGAGGTCATTTTAGGGAGTTGGGCGTGGCATGCCCCAACATAGACTAGAAGCACATGTCGATCATTAGCGACATGCTCCAATTTCTCCTATTGTTCCTCCTCCTTTTCCTGGTGTTCTCACTGCATTTCAGCACCAAACCATCTTATCAACATCAGGAGCATTGAGTTCACTTTTAAGAACACTCACACAACAAACTACACATGCAACCACTGAAGTGGCCAATAGAGAGCATGGAGAATTGGGCTATAGGGATACTCAGACATCCACTTTAGGTGATGCACATGCATCTGGGATGGGGTCATACTTGAATTTACTATATTCTCAGGATCATCCTACACAAGTATGTTCATCTTTTGAACTTAAATTTAATTCAAGTTTGAAATGTAAAAATTCATGTAAATAATAACATCAAGTTTTATATATAATATAATATTAATTCAATAAGTGTTTGGTGTAGACACATGATCACGTGATGCCTGAAACTAAATATGATCATCATGTGTATATGTCGAGTGTTGTAGATTTGGGCTCACCTTTTGGATAGGTACTTGAACCAATATATATTAAATAGTTTATGTGGATATATATCTAATTTAATTTGAATTTGTACACATGTGTAAATTGATATATTATATCTAGATGTAGGGAGGTCGTATGATATCTAGTACTGACCAACCACAAGTTACAGTGGTGAGCACTCTTGAGACATCATCAGCTCAGGTGTGTGCTTTCAAAAGTTTTTTAAGTTTAAATTAAATACACATCATAGATCTAATGTAATTTTTTCATTTACATACACATGTGTGAATGATCTATGTGAACTCTTGTACATCTATATGCAAGGATTTCATGAGATACCCATGGTGGCCCGTGCACCTAATACATCATCAACATTTATGCATGGGAAATCTCAAGTGAATGATCATGAGGTCATATCATTCGAGGTTGTAAAATTTAATTTAAATCTCCTACACAATTTTTATAGACCTTTTTAATATATATATATATATATATATATATATTCAAGGTTTTCACATATTGTTTGCTTTATATGAATATGCAAGATATAGTAAGAAGATCAGGCATTTGCATCTTCTCAAGTGAGAGTTATGCTACCCATTGAAGAAAATGTGCTAGTTACAAATTCACATGATCATATGGTAATTTATGCATACTAGAAATCATTTTTACTATATTTACTAGATATTTAATTAAATTTATTTTTATCTAAAATTTTATATTTTCAATTTTAAATATGTTTAATTATATCAAAGTTTCTAAATAAATTTAAATCTAATTTAAAGTTTCTTGTACTCTTTTACAGCATGATGCAGGTACATCTAGTTGACATGGAATAAAGAGGAGACTTGATTTGACTAATCAGCCTAAAAGTTAGATGGTTTTATATTTTATGGACTATAGATCTCTAGTTTTTTTTAAATATATAAGTTGGACTTGACATATAAATTTTATGGACTATCTATTTCTAGTTTTATTTTGAGCATGCTATTATCATATTTGTGTTTATTTATATCAGTTGACGTTAATGTGATGATTATATGTGTAGTCAATTATGAGATCATGTTATATTCATTTTCATGATTATATGCACTCATACATATCTATATTTATATTATATCTAATTTTCAAGTATTACATGCACTATATAAATTCTTATCTAGAATCAAATTTCATATACTTAATTTATCACATGGTTAGGTGAGAAATTAAAACATTCCTTAAATAGTTTATATCATATTCATAATAAATTAAGGGCAGGTGATTTTAACTATTTTCCAATTAGATAGCAAATATTTGAATCAATAAACAAAAAAACTATCTGCTTGTATGTATAAAATGTATAATCTATACAATTGAATAATTATATAAAATCCAGTAAATATAAGACATGAAATGTATAATCTATAAAATTGGAAGAAGATATTTAAAAAGTGACATCGAACAAACATATATAATGTATATCAATATTTTTATTACAACTATATAACATTATGAAACATATATGTGCATGTAGATACAATTAAAGCTTATCAAATTTTAGGTGAAGACCAAAAAATGATATTTACATAGTCTCTTGATAAAATAATTTTTTAGTTCAACAATCACATTGTAGACCGACTTGATGAGAACCTGTAAAAATAATTAATGTAACTACAATTTTTGTGAGTTAATTAATAAAAAAAATCATGTGAGAAAATAAAGTATATAGTAAATTCCATACAAATTCAAATGATGTTTTCCATAGGATGGATTAATGGGGCCTAAGAGGATATATAGCTTAAGGGGGGTCTTAAGAGAATTCCTTAAGGGGGATTAAGAGGATGGTTTAATAGAATGCATCTCATAAACCCTAGGATATGGCTTAATGGGTCCTAAGGGAATGGCTTCAAGGGAGTTATGAGAGTCCTTTAAGAAGATGGCTTAAAGGGATGCAAGAGGGTAGATTAAGGGGAGTTGATAGAATGACTTAAAGGGATGTAAGAGGGTGGATTAAGGGGATTCAAGAGGGCGGATTAAGGGGAGTCGATAGAATGAATTGAAGGGATGTAAGAGGGTATATTGAGGGGACTTGATAGAATGACCTAAAGGGATGTAAGATAGTGGATTAAGGGGATGCATGTCATGAACCTTACAATATGGCTTAGCATGCCCTAAGAGGATAGCTTAAGTAGAATTATGAGATTGAATTAAGGGATGCAAGATTTTGGATTAAGGAGAGTTGAGAGAATTACTTTAAACCCTAAACCATATGGCCTAAATCCTAGGAGATGAACCCTAAACCCTTAAAACCCATATAGATTTGTTATTCTAAGCATCTCATGAACCATAGAAATTGTAAACCCTAAACCATATTACCTAGAGACTAGGAGATGAACCCTAAACCATTAACCCATATAGATTTGTTATTCTAAGCATCTCATTAACCCTAGAAATCATAAACCCTAAACCAGATGACCTAGAGATTGGGAGATGAACCCTAAACCATTAACCCATTTAGATATGTTATTCTAAGTATCTCATGAACCCTAGAAACCATAAACCCTAAACCATATGACTTCAGGGGTCCTAAGAGGATAGCTTAAGGGGTGTTGAGAGAGTGACTTAAGGGGATGCAAGTGGATGGATTAAGGATATAAATACGAGGATATGGATTATGGGGTCCTAAGAGAATAGCTTAAGGGGTGTTGAGAGAGTGACTTAAGTGGATGCAAGTGGATGGATTAAGGGTAGACATACTAGGATATGGATTAAGGGGTCCTAAGAGGATAGGTTAAGGGGTGTTAAGAGAGTGACTTAAGGCCTAATGCAAGTGGACAGATTAAGGGTAGACATACAAGGATATGGATTAATGGGTCCTAAGAGGATAGATTAAGGGGTGTTGAGAGAGTGACTTAAGGGGATACAAGTGGCTGGATTAAGGGTAGATAAACGGGGATAAGGATTAAGGGGTCCTAATAAAATTGTGTAAGGGGAATTAATAGAGAGACTTAAGGGGATGCAAGTGGATGGATTAATGGTACATAAGAGGATGGCTTAAGGGGTTTTAAGAGAATGGCTTAAGGGGATATGAAATCAATTATAGTTTTTTTATAAAATGACAATGAACTAAATTTAGTTGTATATTTATACTATCAATTAAGTGTATCTAGAACTATATATATAGTTACCTATCTCTAGATTTGAATTCCATTGTAATATATGTATCTTCTCTCTTTTTTGTAAAGCATCTAATTTTGGGAGACCTAAAACAAAAAAAAATGATATAAAACTTTAATTAGAAAATGACTATTAAAGAAAAATATCTATCAAGTAAATATATATACTTGACTATATACTTACCAATATTTATTTACTTTGTTGTACCATTTGCATCCTCTCTTTATTTTAATGCATCTCTGATTTCCTCATGATCATCCATTGAAATTTTCCATAAAACTTTATTAGCATGCCTCCCTTGATATCTAACTAGTTTTATATTGATTCCCAAAATCAAATGTGAATAATGTATAGTCTTCTTGTGTCTTTCATAATCTTTAAATTTAGGCAAGACATTATTTCTCATCAAATATTTTCGAAGCCAGGTGTTAACAACAATCACTGAACCGGTTAGATACTCAAAGTTTTCATCATCCACTCTTGGATGTACCAACTTATGTTTTCTCTCAACAAATCTAGCCAACCAGTACTCGATCTACTCTTCATTCCCCTCAGGTGCAACAACAACATACACATGTCTTGCAAAAAAAAAAAATTCAATAAAGAGTGACTTATATTTAATTCACATATATTAAACATCCATACATATAAAATTCAAGTTAATAAATAATGTACCTTCTTGTACAAGATCCAAAACATGATCATAATCATCTAATTCAAATAGTTGATTATATTCAATTGTCATTTCATGTTGAACATGTGTTGATGTAGGTGTTAAGGCTCTTTGTTGCCATTGTTTAACCCATTATGTATTTTCACATGCTTCCCAATCACCTACAATACAAATTTGACAAAAGCATTCCAACTCCCTTGTCCATATTGTCCATGTGTTTGCATTTGAACTCTTAAATGAATGCCATTTTGTAGATCCATTAGTCATTTCACAATCTTGTTGAAAAAAATATCATTTTGTTCAACTAACCAAAAGAAGCATCAAATTATTGAGCTCTCACTTTTTCTTGTAGATAATTTGGTGTTAGACCAATCTACAATTGCATGTGCATCTCTAAATTTTGCAACATCTTAAAATTTTAGTTTCTCTCTAGCAAGAGCTCTTTTCACACATGCACCTGCTCCATCGTGTTCTCCCTTACCATGGCTAGCTTCAAAAAAACTCCATATGTGTTGGATTTATTTTCTTTATGAAGTCTACATAACCAATAAAACATTCTAGAATTTTTGAATTGACCCTTGCAATTATCCAACCATATGAGATGTTCTAGCATTTGAATTCCTCTCTCTTTTAAAGTTTTATAAAATATATCAAAAAAATATTGAACAAACTTAGGTGAATGTAATCTATTATCACTTACATAAAAATGGTACTCTCTCAAAAAAAAATTATTATCTTCTATACTATCATCTTCATGTCTATAAACAATGTGAACAAATATAGCTACTTGCACTAAATTATAATACTATGATTGAATTTCTTCTTATGGAGAAAGAGTATAATTTTTTAGCAAAATCAACAACCTACAATATAGTTCCAATTGGGAATGTGTTTTTACATAAAAAAAATTGATTATCAAGCCAATGAGCATACTGAGAGTGTTGAACATATTTAGGTACAATCTTATCTTTAAATTCATTAATAAATGCATGCACACTAATTGTTTCCACAATTAGCTCACAATGTTTTCCCAATTTTCCATCTTTCAAACTATACTCAACATTTTCAAAAAAATTTACATCCACTAATTGTTGTCTAAATTCATCTAAACTACTTTCATTCATACATTCTCCTTATAATGAAAACTTACCACATATATCGCATTCTCCAGAAATACATGTTTTTAAATAAAATAAGTTTCCATTAGAGGGTTCACAAAACAAACCTGCAATAAAATATTTGATTGTTTTAGGTGGCATATGAATACCACAAATGTCTTGCATAATTTGGTTAGCATGCAAAGTGCATCATATATATCAAAAACTATCATAATAATGATGAAATTGTGCATTGGTCTTACAACAACAAGAGATTTGTTGCTTATTAATTCTAACATACCAAGGTTTACACTTTTCAAATGATCTTTGACTTATATTAATATTCAATGGTAAGATTGAAGCATCTAATTTTTTTTTTATATAATTCAATTTGAGTCATATCTAAGAGATGTTTGGATGAGGTTCACAAATTTTTGAACCCACCATTAATTTTAAGACATCTCTAATGTTAGGTGATACTCGTGTATTATCATGCCAACATTTTTCTATTAAAGATTTAATTTCATTAGTTGATTTAATATTTGATCTTGGAAGTCTACCACTAAAACTCCAACATTGATTAATTGGATCTTTTTCAATACTTTCTCTTCTTTTAGAAGCTCTTATCAAAGTTCTAGGATTTACTTTTATATATTTACTAATCTTAACAATCTTTTATTTGAAGCTGCTTTATCAACTAGAGCAGTTGTTATTGCATGAAAAGCCACATTCTTATCTTTTGATCAACTTTTTTTACCTATAAAATCAATAGCATTTGCAACACTAGATATGACTTTTTCTACTAGATCATCTTTCTTTTTTGGTTTTACAAGAACACCTAATCTTTTCATCACTATTCTCATTTTCAACATTATCATCAATTACACCATGAGTTGACATTGAAATCCTTTTTTTTTCTATAAAAAGACATTTTATATATTATATTTCCATAATTTCTAATTTTTTCTCCAAGAAACTTTACCACAAAGTTTATCTAGCACATCTCTTTCAATTATTAAAAAAAAATAACATTTTCAGGTTCATCCATACAAGGGGTTTCATTTTCATCTACACAAGGGGTTTATTTTCATTTTCAAATTTAAAAGGGATTTCATTCACATTTTCATCAATGTGAAGGATTTCATTCTCATTTGCATTCTCATAAGATATAATTTCATCATTTTTGTGTTTTTGCATTGTTTTAACCCTAGAATTATTGATATCATCAATGTTGTATCCAACTTAATCCAAACAAGCAATATCACTATTATCAAAACTTGGTTTTGAACACATACTTGGATGGATTGTATGAATAGGTGAATTTTCCATATCATTGAGAGGTGGATTTGAAGACATACCTGAAGTTGTTTGCATAGGTACTATTTCCACATCATTCAAAGTTGAAGTTGAAGGCATATTTGGGTTTGTCTCCATAATTGCATTTTCTTCCATATTCACCATCTCCACATTTGCATCATCTACATTCATTTCATAATTCATGGCCTCCTCTTCAACATTATTGGAACTAGATGCTTGCAAATTTTTCATTTGATGAATCTTTTCTCTTCTATCCCTTTGTGTTTTGCCTCCATATCTCTATTTGCTTGAATTTCTTCGAGTGTCATTAACTTTCTACATCTTTTTATTTGTCTTTGCTTATCACCCATGCTTACCAAACCCTCTTTGATGAAAAAAAATGATTCAATTACAACCTATTTTCAAATTTCTATCCTTCAAATATTCAAATAAAACTATGTAGTATGAAGATGCTTTTTTCTTTAAACTATGAAGTACAAAAACATGATGAATTCATCCAACAATTCTCTTTTTCCAAATCTTCTTGTAAAAAGTTCTTGCACTTTATTCCACTTTAGAAAATTCAACTTGCACTTTGTCTCTTCCAACAATTTGAATAGAGTATGCCATGTACAAAACAAATTTGCAATAAAAAATACAAAAAATAGCGCTTTTGGTTCATACTGCAAAAACAGAATGTTGCAATAAAAACATGTTTTATCAGTATTTACTAAACTAGGAAAAAATGACTATATCAGAAACATGCACATGTTATGAAATGCATACACATTTTGTTCTAGGAATGTGTACATGTTATATAACACATATGTGTTACCTTCACCCAATGGGTAATTAGATAACACATATGCATTATGAAACACGTACACATTTTGTTTGAATAACGGGTAAACGTTTTAGTAACACGTACACGTTATTTAAAATTTGATTTCCCAACCCACATGCAACCTTGGTTTTGGGCTTGGGAAAGGCTTGGCAATTTGAGTCTTAGCCTTTGACCTGGAGCTAAAAAACTAAGGAAAATTGAAGAAAAATGTCTAGCTTTGGCAATATGGTTGATGGACTTTTAAAAAAAATCAATCTATAAAATTAAAACCCATTAGAGAACATGATGTATAATTTTGAAATATGTAATTTTTATTAATATTGGATTAAGTTTTCTATTTTTTAATTAATTTCTAAGAAAACTAGTCCTTAAACTTGAAATATCAAGCCTTTTTTGTGGTTTAATAACTTTTTTTGGTTAAGTTTCTTGTAAAAAAAATATATGGGATCAAACTTCAGAAAATTCTCTACACAATGAAAAAAAAAAATTCAAAAAATGGTTAGTTTAGGTTCAATTATGTTGTCCGTACACATTGATTTTTAAACACAACAATTAAGGAAAATAAAAAATTAATAAAAAAATATATTCAACAAAAAATTATAAAAAAAAATCCACATCAATCTTCATGTTATTAGTTCTCTTATCCAAAAAGTAATTAGCAAAATACTTTTATTTGGGTCAAAAAGTGGTGTTTGTACATGTGCTTGGTATGGTTACAAAACATAGACTTTTAAAAAGTGGTTTTTATATGTCCCTATCAAAATTTAATTTCTATATCTGGATATTTGAATAATTTACATATTTGGAAACTAAATTAAAAATTTTAAATTTCATATTACTAATTTTTTGAAAGATTTATTATGTAAGTGCCTCAAATTTTTAGTCCAAGTGTGACAAATTCTGAAAAACAACAAAAACGCTTCCACTTTTTGAGCTTTTTGTGTACCCAACTTCTTGCATCAGCCCTAGGATATCAACATGTTTATCATCTTCATTATTTGTAGAATATTATTCAAGATCAACACCTTGGAAAGTGACACTCTTGTTTTCATATTCTTCATCATTCACTCCAGTAGCATACTTAATTATTGGCAAGCCAAAATCACCTTTCAAGTATCCATCAAATGCAATTTGCTCATTTACTTGTGAACAATTGATATTTATGGATATTTATATCATTGCATCCTTCATGCGATTGAAGCATTTCTAGATCATCCTTATAATGGAAATTACATTCTTAAGAAAAACACTCAGAGACTTCAATCTCCTCATGATGGGTATGTGTAGGATCATGATGTGCCAAAAAGTGGTGATATGATAGGTATGTGTAGGGTATGTGGCTAACGAATTTTTTTACCCAAAATTGATGAAACGGAAAGGGTTTTTAAAGGATATTCTTAGCTTTCCACCAATATAAATTATGCTTTAGTATGAATTTAATAAATAATTATTATTCATTTTCTATTTGAATTATGAATAAAGTCTTAATTGATAGGCTAATTGAAAAACATCTATAGCTTTCAAATGGTATCACATTTTTCAAATCTGAAATATGTGTCACATTCTATGTTTTTCATACTATAGGATTAAAAAAAATGAATTTCATGAAGCTTTGATCAAGTTAAGGTGGTGAAACGTACGAGTTTTAATATTTTTTAAAAGTTCTAATAAAAAATTCATAATTAATTATTTACTTGGAAAAAAGTTACAAAAACAAGCATCATGTCAGGACACGATTTCTCTACTTATATCTAAAATCTTATTAAAAAAAAAAATCATTTTATTGTGGTTAGGGTGGTCAAACAAACACGTACTTATTTTTTCCTTGAAATTTAAGTACTACTGCATTGGAATTTCAAATTTTTACCAAATAGATTTTTTTTCAAAATAAACCAAGTAGTTTAGAAACTACATTCAATTTGCTATAGATTCTATTCTTACATATTTTTTCAATAATATAGATAACTTATTCAATTTTTTATGTCAAGTTCCCTAACTTTGATTTTTCTAAATTTTTTGCCACTTAAGGGCCTATTTTTTCCATGATGATCCTACACATACCTAGATCCTTGATCTCACTTAGAGCATTAGTACCAAATGTGAAAGATTCATAATCACTATTTCTAGAATACTTATCAGTGTACTACTTTGTTTGCTTATGCCCACATCTTGGCCATGCATCAAATGTATCATAATATTTCTTAAAAAGTGGGTTATCTCTACAACAATAAGGATCATTAATTCTATTAGCTGGCTAGGATTGAGGCTCATCAAATAAAGGATTATCCATTGTCTTCATTGTTTTCATGGAAGCTTCTACCTCCTCGGCATGAAGATCCAAATCTTTAAAATCATCATAGTCAAAATCAAAATAATCATTTGAAGAAAATATAGAATTATCTTCAACTCATCTCATGTCATTCTTAATCAGTATCATTGATTCACATTATGAGAACTCTTCACATGAAAATTTTTCTCCCGAGCAAACAAAAATTCCCATTGTTTTCATCATATCTCCTTGAAGTAAAGGATTCAATATCCACTTCATGAAAATAATCATAGTCCACAGAGGAATGATATGATTCAATTCCATCACAAATACCACAACATGAAAACTCACCAATACTAAGACTACATTCAGGTTTCTCACATTGGGCGTATAAACTTTCATTTTCAATACCTTGATCATTGGTTGGTGACAAGGCATCATCAACATTAGCACTATTTCTATTGATCAAATCATGACATGGGGTAACCTCCTGTACATCTTCCACTTATTCACTAGTCAAGACATCCCAAGGATGCAAGTCAGGCATATCCCTTTTGTTATCATATTGTATATGTTCACCTCGATCACTATTGTACTAATCTACATATATGTCATTTGTAAATTGATTAGAATCATTATACTCTCCCCTATAGTAGAATGAATTTTCATATTCTAATGTACTTTCTTCATTTCTTTTCATTTTTTCTTGATCATTCTCAACAAGACAACACCCACTAACATTTGGGGGTATCACATTTTGTGCATAGGTATGTGCAGGATCATCATGGAAAAAACATACCCTTAAGTGGCAAAAAATTCAAAAAAATCAGAGTTAGGCAACTTGATGTAAAAATTTGAATAAGTTATCTATATTATTTCAAAAATATGTAAGAATGTTTAATATATAGCAAAAAAAATGTAGTTTCTAAACTACTAGGTTTTTTTTTTTTTAAAAAAATCTATTTGGTGAAAATTTGAAATTTCAATGTAGTGGTACTCAAATTTCAGAGAAAAAATAAGAAGTAGGTGTCTGTCTGACCACCCTAACAACAATAAAATGATAATATTTTTTTATAAGATTTTAGATAGAAGTAGAGGATTCACACCCTGATGTGATGCATATTTTTTTGTAATTTTTCCAAGTAAATAATTAATTATGAATTTTTGATTACAACTTTTAAAAATATAAAACTCGTATGGTTGACCACCTTGACTTTGTCAAAACTTCATGAAATTCAATTTTTATTTTTTTAATCCTATAGTATGTGAAGCATAGAATGTGATGCATGTTTTGGATTCAAAAATGTAATACCATTTGAAAGCTATAGATGTTTTTCAATTAGCCTATCAATCAGGACTTTAGTCATAATTTGAATGGAAATGAATAATAATTACTTATTAAATTCAAAGTAAGGTTATGTGCAAGATAATGATGGGCCAAAAAGTGGCAATATTATGGGTATTTGTAGGGTATGTGGCTAACAACTTTTTTACCCAAAATTGATGAAGCGAAAAGGGTTTTTAGAGGAGATTCTCATATTTCCACCAATATAAATTATGCTTTAATTTGAATTTAATAAATACTTATTATTTATTTTCTATTAGAATTACAACTAAAGTCTTGATCGATAAGCTGATTGAAAAACATCTATAACTTTCAAGCAGTATCACATTTTTTGAATCTAAAACATGTGTCACATTCTATGTTTCACATACTATAGGATTAAAAAAATAAAAATAAAATTTCTTGCAGTTTTGACCAAGTTAAGGTGGTCAGACGTCACGAGTTTTTATATTTTTAAAAGTTGTAATAAAAAATTCATAATTAAATATTTAGTTGGAAAATAATTACAAAAATATATTCATCACATCGGACATTAGTCCTCTACATATATATAAAATCGATAATTTTTTTATCATTTTATTATGGTTAGGGTAGACAAATGCGTGCTTCTTTTTTTTTCCCTAAAATTTAAGTACTACTTTGAAATTTCAAATTTTCACCAAATAGATTTTTATTTATTTTTAAATAAACTTAGTAGTTTAGAAACTACATTCAATTTTCTAGAGATTCTATTCTTACATATTTTTGAAATAATATACATAACTTATTCAAATTTTTACGTCAAGTTGCCTAACACTAATTTTTTTGAATTTTTTACCACTTAAAGGCCTGTTTTTTCCACGATGATCCTACATACCCGTTGTTGGAACTATTCAAATTTGATGATTTTTGCATATTTTTCCTGCCCCCTGAGTCTCCATATGAGTCCTTCCTTATGCATATTTCCTTATTTCATGATTTTTTTACTCATATTTTAACTCATATTTGTTCCCTAATTCATCTATCTATGTGTTTTCCACCTTTTTGTCTATGTTGGCATAGGTCTCCCATTGTCTCCCCAACCCATGTTGCTTCTATATTGACATATGTTTAATGCAGATCTGTCGGCAGAACTTTTGTATTGTTTTAACGACCATGGAGGCTTCTTTTGGCATATATCTTGCCTGTCGGGGTTGCATCTTATTGATTCCAATATGTCTCTGCAACTAGGCGTATGGGTGCTCATCAATGTGAGTTATTCTTTTCGTTGCAAGGTCTTGGCGAGTATATTTTGTCTCACCGACGGAGCACATATGATTTTTCCAAATGACTTTCGGTGGGAGATATTGCTATCGTTGTAAGGTCATGGCAAGTGACCTTCGGTCTCACCGACCTTGCACATGGTTTTACTCTCATAGGCCTTTCGGTAAGAGTTGAAGTTTGCGGCAGGTGGTCATAGTGAAATATATGTGTCTCGCCGACGGGTTACTAAAGGGTTTCTACTGAATGGCTTTTGACAAGATATTGGCTATGTCTTGGTGAATAGGTGTGAGCTCGGTTGTTTCGGTATAGCAATTTACTCTACAAGACGTCTCGCCGAGGGTTGAGGGTTATAACGAAAGAGGATCCTCGTTAGCAGGAAAAATATTTTGTCTCGGTGACTTGAATATAGATGTTGGCTTTCAGTGTGACATAACAATCTACAAGAGGTCCCCCCGACAGATGGAAGTTACAGCGACGTGGGATGGATGGTGTATCGGTAAGAAAGCTCATATGTCACAGCGATACAGGTGATAAAGATGTTTTTAGTGAAACATGGTGTAGCCTACAAGATATCTCCTCGACTATGATTTGTTATGGCAACCCACATGTGTTAGAAGGGTGCATTTCGGTAAGACATTCTCTTGTGTCTTAGTGACTGAAAAAAATGTAACACATATGTGCTCTCTGTATGACAAATGGTTTTCGATATGACATCTCACCAATGGCAAAAGGCTGTAGCGAAACATAAAAGGAAAAAAAGCGATACTTCTTGACTTTGACATAGAAAACAGGTGGTCACGGTGATGCACGAGGAATAGTGAACATGGGCAGATAGCGATTAACGTTATTTTGCCTTCAGCATACTTTCATGACTATCTTGGCAACTGTTCACTAAGGAATAACAGAAATACAAATCACTATGGCCGACATGAATCTATTTGGATGACCATTGCAGGCTGACACAATTTGAGCCCGAATTCTATGGAGGGCCGACATGTGATTTCAATATGATTTATTTTCTCATGCTGGTGTATAAATAGGCATTTTGTAATTGTAAAATGGGGAGTTATTAGTTATTCAATATAGTAGGAAAATTGTATGGATATAGAACAGTAAATTTATCAAATCAGAGGTTATGATGCATGTTTTAAAATGGAGGTATTTATGAATGTCAATTGATGTTGCTGCACATGTCTAGTATCAGTTATCTATTGAATTTAATAAGAGAATTTCTAAGTTGTCTCCAAGATGGATTCTTTCTGATTGTTTAAATTGATATAACAAGTTTGTATTCAATTTATCAGTGCACACTTGCAGTACTAGTGTGATCGATTGATTGGTTCTTTCAGGTAAAGACTAAATCCTTTTAGTTAATCACAATAATTAGAGAGATTCAATTGGATTATTCAAGTAGAGCTTAGTAATCATATTTTTGCACGCTTATACCAATTGTAAGCATAATCTATGCCAGATAGCTTGAATTTTCTCAGAGAAGTGTTGCTCATCTTGATCTTATTTGACTCCACATACCCAACAAGGGACTAGTCTCTGCACTTCATTATTTGAACTTATTTAGTTTTCTTTACATCTATTAGTCAAGCATTCACTCTAGGATTTAGATTAGAGTATTGTCACTGTCCTCAAGTTGGATTTCATCTGTTCACCTCCCATTGCCATTGCGAACAAATTGTTTCAAAAAGATAATCTCAAGTCAAGTCTGCATTATTTAGAAAGGTACACCCACCTAGGTTTGCAACATCTAAAGAGTAGAAGGTTGAGTTCACTGGGTATGTGCAGGATCATGATGGGCCAAAAAGTGGCAATATTATGGGTATTTGTAGGGTATGTGGCTGATGAATTTTTTTTACCCAAAATTGATGAAACAAAAAGGGTTTTTAGAGGAGATTCTCAACTTTCCACCAATATAAATTATTCTTTAATTTTAATATAATAAATAATTATTATTCATTTTCTATTAGAATTACGACTAAAGTCCTAATCGATAGGCTAATTGAAAAACATCTATAACTTTCAAACGGTATCACATTTTTTGAATCCAAAAAATGCATCACATTCTATGCTTTGCATGCTATAGGATTAAAAAAAATTAAATTAAATTTCATGAATTTTTGACCAAGTTAAGGTGGTTAGACATAAGAGTTTTTATATTTTTAAAATTTGCAATAAAAAAATTCATAATTAATTATTTACTTGGGAAAAATTACAAAATAATATGTTTCACATCGGACATGAGTCCTCTACTTATATATTAAATATTATAAAAAAATATTATCATTTTATTATGGTTAGGGTGGTCAGACAAACACCTACTTTTTTCCCCTGAAATTTAAGTACTATTGCATTGAAATTTTTAAATTTTCACCAAATAGATTTTATTTTTTTTTAAATAAATCTAGTAGTTTAGAAACTACATTCAATTTCCTACATATTCTATTGTTACATATTTTTGAAATAATATAGATAACTTATTCAAATTTTTATGTCAAGTTGCCTAGCACTGATTTTTTTGAATTTTTTGCCACTTAAGGGCTTGTTTTTTCATGATGATCCTGCACATACCCCACTTGACCTTGTCTGTTACCCTAAAGCGTATCGAGAGATTGGCAGTCTCTTAAGGCATTCAACCAGCATTTTTGAGAGCTAACAAATTAGCGACTCTACTGGGGATCAATCAAAATCAATGCCTTAATCATAGAGTCAGAAACAAATTGTAGACTCTGCTGGGAACAAGAAGTATCAAACATTTTCTCACTTTCAAGAAAGTGAGTGGCAACTCTGACAGAAAAATTTGTACCATTTCACCATGAATGGAAGATCTCAGTACAAGGGTGGTCATACTAGAGCCCCTTCTGGTAGAAGAAAATGGACACATAAAGATGATAGGAATGACAGAGGTAAAAAGGTAGTTGAAGATATGTCCATGACAAATAGAGATATAGCAGCAAGACAACAGTATGAAACTTATGACAGGTATGACACATGGAAAGATAGTTCTAGTGTAGAACTTTGTACTCCTGAGGAGCAAGTAAATCCTTTTCATGATTTTCAGAAACAAGCTAAGTTTGAGGCTAGGCTCGAACCTGAACGAATAAGGTTTTAGCATGAATATGACCAGAAGATGGAGGGTAACCAAAATGTATTTGGTGATCATGAGCTTCCTGATGAAATGAAAGCATAGTTTGAGTTACAGAAGAAGAGGATAGAAGAACTTGAGGCTAAATTACAGAAAGCTCAAATTACTGATCAGACATCTAATGGCCCAAAGTATGTCCCACCTCACAAGCAGGGTGATAATGGTGTAGGGCCCTCCAATCAAAAAAATGTCCCTCACAATCAGAGTGGGAATCATTATAGGTAGCCAAATCATCCACCTCATATTCCCACATAGCATACAAGTATGCATCCACCTCCAGGTCAGCATTACATTCCACAGCATAATGCACAGTTTAATAATCCTATGTATCAACATCAATATCCACCTGTTCATCTCCCTCACCAGCATACAACCATGATCAGACAGTTTGATTTAGCTAGTTTTCAGTTGTATCATTACCCAATGGATGGTAGTAAGAGGAATATGGTGCCTAAATTCACAGGGAGTAATGCAATCACAGCTGAAGAGCATTTAAGGAGTTTTAATATTTTCATTCAAGATATAGATGTGCCATATGAAGATTTACACATGAAGATGTTCATGATGTCACTTCTTGAAGATGCCAAGCAATGGTTCAACATCCTGCCAACATTCTCTATTAATTATCTCCAAGTATTTCAAGGCAAATTTTTAGAGCAATATTGGAATCAAAATGCTCCAGATGCGGCTCTTCATGAATTAATGAGAATTCAGAAAAATCAAAATGACTCAATTTATGATTTCAATCAAATATTTAACAAATTGCAGACTAAGGTACCTCCTGGATCAATGTTGCCATATTCTATTGCATTGAGTTTTTATTTAAATGCATTTGATCCTAACATAGGGTACGAACTGAGAAATAGATTTCCAAGAGATCTAGTTGAAGCACATAGAATTACATTGACAATTGAAAACAATAGGAAGGATGCTAGTATAACTAATAAAAGAGATAACCCAAGGCCTCCTCAACAAAGCAATAATTATCAGTACAGACAAGAGAATACATACATAAATGAAAATAGAGGTGAAAGGTCAAGGCGGCATTATATGCCTTACAATACGGATTGGAAATATGGGAAACCTATTGCAGCTAGGCCAAGAGGCAAAGAGACCCCTGATCCATTGAGCAAGAAGGGAACTTACATGGTGAGTAATAATTACTTTTGTGAAGTTTGTAATCAACCACATTCTCCAGACTATTGTGTTGTAGCTCAAAGGATGCAAGAAGATGGAATGCTAATGGAAAATAATGGAGAAGATCACATTGTATATTTGACTTCAAATGTTTTTCACCATGTTGAGGAAAGAAATTCATCTTCAGAGGATGAAGGCTATGAATATGATGTTTCTAATTAGAAGTATAATGTCCATATGGCTGAGTAGCAGATCTTTTATGATTTTGATGAAGATTACACAAAGCCACATCCTATTGAGGTGCCTGCTTAGTGTCGTGTAATGAGACTCATTGAAGATGAAAAATAGAGAATAACTATTGCTATAGTTGAGAAAGCCAAAAGTTTATACTGGTTGAGAAACAGAAAAGTTAATGAGCTAGATGGAGTTCCTAGGGGAATTTTTATAAAAGATCAAAAGGCAACACAAGAAACTGTAAAGAAGCCAGAAAACAAGCAGCATGATAAAAGTGGAGAGAAGCCTATCCAAAAGCAGAAAATTGAAGAATTACACAAGGAAATGCAAAAATCTGATCAGCCTAGTAAAACAGAAAAGAAGAAAGTAAAGGAGAAATTCCAGAACTGAAGAAGACTGTTAAGATGGAGGGCTCTTCTTTTTACTTCACATAGGCATTATCCCAAGTAAAGATGTCTACTCCACTACTTGAATTGATGAAAATTAAGGAGTACAGAGATAATGTTGTTCAATTGATTACAAATGGGAATGAAAAAAATATGAATTCTAAATAAGTCAATAGGCAGGAAAAGATAAATAATTCAGAAGTATGTTTGGGTGATGTTTTAACAACTTCTCCACAAGTGGGTCCTTTCTTCACCACATTGCTTATAAATAATAAATTGCTGAGGAACTGCATGATAGATTCTGGTGCTGCTATAAACATTATGCCAGTCGGAGTAATGAAGCAGCTTGGCATGTGGGTTGATATCACTGGAGGCAAGTGTTATGCAATCGATAACATACCTATTCATGTGGTTGGTATCATGAAAGATGTTGAAGTCAAATTGGTTACATATCCATAGGTAACATACAATATAGATATAACAGTCATTGATACTCATCCTCAATTCAGGATGCTTTTGTCAAGGCAATGGACATCAGCTGTTGGTTAAAATGTTCAATTTGATTTGTCTTATGCTACAATCCCCAGTAAATGGTCAGGAAGTCAAGTTTATAGAGAGCCAAGAATGAACCAGCTTGTTGATTATGTTCCTCAAGATCAAATTAATTGTTTTTGTGATGTTGATCTGGGGAGTTTTAAAATAGAACTAGCTCAGCTAGAATTAATTAATAGTGATTCAATTGAAAAACACGCTGCATAGAATTGTAATGGCGTATGGAAGATGTACTTTTATGGAGCCTGTAGTCAAGAGGGTAATGGAGCTAGGATTGTATTTGTTTCTTCTGGAGATATTACTTTTAAATATTCTTTTCTATTAGCATTTGAATGTACAAACAATGTGGCAGAATACGAAGCTTTATTGACAGGCTTGAACATGGTTGTGAAACATAAAATAAAGTTGCTTGTTGTTTTGGGTGATTTTGAGTTGGTTGTTTCACAAATTAAATCAAAATATGTGGCAAAGCACAAAAGATTAAAACAATATAGGTATGTTGTATGGGACACCATTGAATTGTTTGATGCATTTTCAATTGAGTGGATTGATAGACCAAAGAACATAATGGCTGATTTCTTAGCAAATGTGGCGCTCAAAAGAGATGATATTACACTGGCTGGGGTGTCATAGATTGAGTTCAAGACGAGGCTTGTTGTTCCTGACAATATTTATAGTTGGTAAGTTTTCAATGATGATGCTAATCTCTTGATATTTTTGCACTGTATAGACCAATATGAAGCATAGGAAATTGACTTCAATGTTTTTGTTGAAAAAGTAAATGGGAAGCAAATAGTGTTCAGAAAGGAAATATTGTAGCTCAAAACAAATAAATTGCCCAAGGGTCTGGTGGCATTAGAGAGGCTGTATGATGGAAATGATAGATCTTTCATGAAACAAACTCTAGTCAAAAGAGAAGATGTTGAAGAAATTAACTTGGGGACTAAAATAGCACCAAGAAAGGTGTACATTGGGAAGAAAATAAGCCCAACAATTAGGTGAATGCTGATTGAGTTGTTGAAAAAGTACAAACATGTGTTTTCTTGGTCATATGAAGATCTCAAATCATATAGGGAAGATCTATTTCAACATGAAATACTATTGAAGCCAGGCGCCAAGCCTTTTAGACAGAAGAAAAGGCCTATAAATCCAACACTAGAGCCTAAGATGCAGGAGTAATTGACAAAGCTCAGGGATGGAGGAATTATTAAGCCAACCAGGCATTCAATGTGGGTTTCAAATCTGGTTCCTGTGAGAAAGAAGAATGGTGACATCAGATTATGTGTGGACTTTAGAAATTTGAACATGGCATCTCTCAAGGATAATTATCCTCTACCCAACATGGAAGCAATATTGCATAAGGTGATAGGATGTGAGCTGTTGTCCATGATGGATGGGTTTTATGGATACAATCAGGTTAAAGTCAAGGAATCTGAGCAATACAAAACAACATTTACAACTCCTTGGGGAACATGTGTATACATAAGAATTCCATTTGGTCTCACCAATGCTGGAGCGACATTCCAAAGAGCCATGGATGTAGCATTTTCTAATTTGATTAATGTTATCATGGTGGTGTACCAAGATGATTTGACTGCTTATTCAAAAAGGGTTGAAGATCATGTGCAACATCTTGAAAAGGTATTTATCAAAGCTCTTGAATATGGTATTAGTTTAAATCCAAAGAAGTGTCATTTTGCAGTCACAGAAGGTAAGCTCTTGGGTCATATTGTTTCAAAAGAGGGAATTAGAATAGATCCTAAGAGAGTTGAAGCTATTGATAAAATTCCTATTCCCAAGATTGTTAAGACAATACAATCTTTCTTTGGACAAATTAATTTTTTCAGAAGATTCATTTTTAATTTTGCTGAGATCATCAAGCCCATACCTAAAATGATGAAGAAAGGAAAAAAATGGATTGGACTGTTGAAGCTTTGGATTCTTTTTTGTCTATCAAAAAGGCTATCAAAGAGGCTCCTGTTCTTAAATCTCCAAATTTTACAAAGCCTTTTCAGATTTTTTCATTTTCATTAATGCATACTATTGCTACTGTTATGTTACAGAAGAATGAGGATGGTTATGAGCAACCTGTGTCTTTCTTTAGTAAATCCTTACAAGGGTCTGAATTGAAGTATGACATAATGGAAAAATAGGCATTTGCACTAGTAAAGGCCACAAAAGCATTCATACCATATCTTGTTGGAGCAACGGTGATTGCTTATGTCCCTCATTATGTTGTCAAAGACATTTTAACACAATCTAAAGTTACAGGGAAAAGATGCAGATGGTTCAACAAGATTCAGGAATTTGACATGGAAATACAAATTACTAAGTTGGTAAGAGGCCAAGGCTTGGCTAAGCTGATGGAAAAAAATAATATTGAGGAAAATCATATCTATAATGTTGAAGAAAGGGCTGCAATTGCGAACATTGAGCACACTCCTTGGTATACTGATGTTATGCATTATCTTAAATACATGAAGTGTCCAGATGGATTGAGTCATAGCCAAAAGAGATCTTTGAAGCTGCAAGCATCAAAGTATGTCTTCATGGATGGAGATTTGTTTTGGAAAAATAGAGATGGCATATTATTATTATGTCTGGATGAGTCACATGCCAAGCATGTTTTAAAAGAAATGCATGAAGGAGTGTGTGGGGGTCATTACTCAGCAAAGACAACTGCACACAAAATTCTTAGGGCAGGTTATTATTGGGCAAAGGTTTTTAATGATTCTTTTACACATGTGAGAAATGCGAGACTTGCCAAAAGTTTTCTGGAAAATTGAAGTATCAGGGTGCTTTGTCACTTCGACCTTTGCAGGCTAATGCCCCTTTTCATCAATGGGGAATTGATTTCATTGGAGAGATATAGGAGAAGTCAAGTGGAGGACATAGATGGATACTAGTTGCCACTGATTATTTTACAAAGTGGGTGGAGGAAATCCCAACCAAGCAGGCTACAAGGTAGTGAAAAATTTCCTGATGGACAATATTATCACAAGATTTGGTGCACCATTGAAGATAATAATAGACAATGGGATGTGCTTCAGATCAGATGAATTCAAAAGATTTTGTGATAAGTATGGAATTACTATTTCTTATGCAGCTCCTTATCATCCACAAGCCAATGGTCAAGCAGAGTCTAGCAATAAAAGTCTTTTGAAGATTATAAAATGGATGCTAGGACAAAACAAGAAGGCTTGGGATTCAAAATTAAAACTGGCTGTGTGGGCTGATAGGATCACTGTGAAAAAGGAAATCAGAAAATCCCCATTTGAATTAGTGTATGGAGCACAAGCCAGGATGCCTCTACAGAATTTGTTGCTAGTCTATAAATTTATTCTTCAAGAAGATCTGGATGTCCCTGAGCCTATGGAGGACATAATGGAACAACTTGCTAAACTTGATGAAGTAAGGAGAGAGACCCAAATTCAAAACATGAAATTACAGGCATAGATGAAATATTTATTTGATAAGAAAGCAAATAATAGAAAATTTGAAGAAAATGACTTGGTGTTAATGTGGAATTCAAGGTGTCAGGAGAAAGGCATGCATGGTAAGTTTGAAGCTCTTTGGCTGGGACCTTTTGTTGTTATTAAAAAGAAGGGTGAAGACTCATATTATCTACAAAACATGGCTAGTGAAGATCAAGAATTTCCTATTCATGGGAAATTCTTGAAGCTTTTCTTCTCTTGAGCAACAAAGAGGATTAAGGGTTGTCAGTGCATGGACAACTCTTGTGTATCCTCTTTAAAATTATTTTCCATGCACAGTAGTCTAGGATTTTTTCCATCTCCATTTCACTGCCATTTTCCATTCACTTTCACTTTGCATTCATTTCCATTACTGCTCACCGATTCACCATTTTCTATCCAATCTGCTCACCCAAGATTCTACATCCTTGCAATGATCTGACTATCATTCATCCCTAGACGGAGCCACTATTGGAACTATTCAAATCTGATGATTTTTGCATATTTTTCTTGCCCCTGAGTCTCCATATGAGTCCTTCCTTATGCATATTTCCTTATTTCATGATTTGTTTACTCATATTTTAACCCATATTTGTCCCCTAAATCATCTATCTATGCGTTTTCAACCTTTTTGTCTATGTCGGCATAGGTCTCCCATTGTCTCCCTGACCCATGTTGCTTTTATATTGACATTTGTTTAATGCAGATCTGTCGGTAGGATTTTTGTATTGTTTCAGCAACCATGGAGGTTTCTTTCGGCATATATCTTGCCTGTTGGGGTTGCATCTTACCAATTCCAATATGTCTCCGTGACTAGGCGTATGGGTGCTCATCGGTGTGAGTTATTCTTTTTGTTCCAAGGTCCTGGCGAGTATATTTTGGCTCACCAACGGAGCACATATGATTTTTCCAAATGACTTTCGGTGGGAGATATTGCTATCATTGTAAGGTCATGGCAAGTGACCTTCGGTCTCACCGACCTTACACATGGTTTTCCTCTCATAGGCCTTTCGGTAAGAGTTGAAGTTTGCGGCAGGTGGTCATAGCGAAATATATGTGTCTCGCCAATGGGTTACTAAAGGGTTTCTACTGAATGGCTTTCGGCAAGATATTGGCTATGTCTTGGCAAACAGGTGTGAGCTCGGTTGTTTCGGTATAGCAATTTACTCTACAAGATGTCTTGCCAAGGGTTGAGGGTTATAATGACAAAGGATCCTCGTCGGTAGGAAAAATATTTTGTCTCAGTGACTTGAATATAGATGTTGGCTTTTGGTGTGACATAACAATCTACAAGAGGTTCCCCTGACAGATGGAACTTATAGTGACGTGGGATGGATGGTGTATTGGTAAGAAATCTCATATGTCACAGTGATACAAGTCATAAAGATGTTTTCGGTGAAACATGGTGTAGCCTACAAGATATCTCCCTGACTATGATTTTTAATGGCGACCCGCATGTGTTAGAAGGGTGCATTTCGGTAAGACATTCTCTTGTGTCTCAGCAACTAAAACAAATGTAACACATATGTGCTCTCAATATGACAAATGGTTTTCGATATGACATCTCACCGACAGAAAAAGGCTATAGCGAAATAGAAAAGGAACAAGAGTGATACTTCTTGACTTCGATGTAGCAAACAGTTGGTCACGATGATGCACAAGGAACAGTGAACGCGGGTAGATAGAGATTAACGTTATTTTTCCTTCAGCATACTTTCATGACTGTCTTGGTGACTGTTCACTAAGGAATAATAGAAATACAAATCACTGTGGCCGACATGAATCTATTTGGATGACCGTTCTAGGCTGACACAATTTGAGGCTGAATTCTATGGAGGGTTGACATGTGATTTCAATATGATTTATTTTCTCATGCTGGTGTATAAATAGGAATTTTGTAATTGTAAAATGGGGAGTTATTAGTTATTCAATACAGTAGGAAAATTGTATGGATACAGAACAATAAATTTATCAAATTAGAGGTTATGATGCATGTTCTAAAATGGAGGTATTTATTAATGTCAATTGATGTTGCTACACATGTCTGGTATTAGTTATCTGCTGAATTTAATAAGAGAATTGCTAAGTTGTCTCCAAGATGGATTCTTTTTGATTGTTTAAATTGATATAACAAGTTTGTATTCAGTTTATCAGTGCACACTTGTTGTACTTGTGTGATCGATTGATTGGTTCTTTCAAGTAAAGACTAAATCCTTTTAGTTAATCACACTAATCAAAGAGATTCAATTGGATTATTCAAGTAGAGCTTAGTAATCATATTTTTGCATTTTTATACTAGTTGTAAGGATAATCTATGCCAGATAACTTGAATTTTCTTAGAGAAATGTTGCTCATCTTGATCTCATTTGACTCTGAATACCTAATAAGGCACTAGTCTTTGCACTTCATTATTTGAACTTATTCAGTTTTCTTTACATCTATTAGTCAAGCATTCACTCTAGGATTCAGATTAGAGTATTGTCACTATCTTCAAGTTGGATTTCATTTGTTCACCTCCCATTTCCATTGTAAACAAAGTGTTTCAAGAAGATAATCTCAAGTCAAGTATGCATTATTTAGAAAGGTACACCCGCCCAAGTTTGCAGCACCTAAAGAGTAGAAGGTTGAGTTCACTTGACCTTGTTTGTTACCCTAAAGCATATCGAGAGATTGGTAATCTCTTGAGGCATTCAACCAGCGTTTTTGAGAGCTAACACTCATAAAGCATAGTTTATTTCGGTGGAAAGTTGAGAATCTCCTTTAAAAACCATTTTCATTTCATTAATTTTGGGGAAAAAAAAGTCATTAGCCACATACCCATCATATTGCCACTTTTTAGCCCATCATGATTATGCACATACCCAAACATAATCATTGTTACCTCCCTCTACAATCCTTATCCTATCAATTACTTGGCCCAAATTGTGAGATTTAAATTCTGTTGGCAAGGTACTCAGTCCTAATTTGTATATTTCACAAAATAGATCAATTCATATTGAATCTTCTATTTTGACACTTTTGGCTACCTCCAACAAAGCATCAACAAATCTGAAGAAAAAATCATAAGGTGGTTGTCTTTTGTGTCTCTTCATTTCACACAATATTTTAACATAAGACACTTGATCATCTTTGCTTTGATCTTATGGATATTCAACTTGGAGCTTACTATGATCCTCATATTGTGATGATGTATAAATTGGAATAGTAGAAGATTTATTGTCTTGATATATATATCTACTGACTGATTCGTTGGTTTTATTTTCCTAAAATGTGTTAGGATGACCAATACTGGTGGTTGAATATCCTTTTATCATTGGATATTTCAAATTGTTCTCAATATCTATAGTAGTTTGATATGGTTGATGCAATATTGCGAGATCTTTGTCTCTTAATAGGTAACTCATATTTCTATCAAATGCACCTAAGTACACAACCAAACACTATGCATCATTTTGTCTTATGCTCTCAAGGATCTCCCTTATGATATTTGAAAATTGGTGATTAAAAGAGGGGACTAACTCATCCTTTTCTTTTTCCATGCTTGTGAATTTTTTTCTTATTAAGATTGGATCAATCCTTTCACCAAAATACTCCATGAACACTACTTTAAACTCATCCCATGAATGTATAGAATATGTTGGTAGATATGAGAACCAATCTCTTGCATCTCCTTTTAGAGATTGAGCAAACAATTTCAGGACAGCATCCTCAAAGTCCAGTTCATAATATCCCATCACATCGACAAACTCTTGGAAATGTTTTCCTATTGATTCAGAATTTTTACCATTGAAATTTCATACCTTTTATATGATCTTAGGTAGTAAAAAATTTGGGTAACCACAAATGTTACTAAAATTTATAGATTTGTACTTTTTGTACTAAAATTCCTCTGATATGATAGAGGTTTCTCATTATACATTGTTATATTTGATTCTCTACCAAGATGTCGAGATGGATAATGCATTCTCTCACACTTTTTTATAAGGCTTATCATATTCACCTTATAATTACACAAGGCAATCCAAACTCCCTTTGCAACGATGATCTTAAGCCTTTACAATGGAAATCTTCTACCTTTGCTTAAATTGAGACTGTCTAATAGGTAGAATTCAAAAGTATAACATACTTCATCATAATTCATGAATATGTTTTCAAATTGCAATTTAGAAGCATGTAAAATTACCATTACAATTCCCTCTTTTTTTTCCATTTCACCTAATTGAGAATTATTTACATCTTGAGTCCCAAAAATTTCTCATAATTTGCTTGCAGATTCAATAATATTTTCTTGAAATTTTATGAGAATACCTAGAAATTGGTAGGAGCTACTAAAATTTCTTCTTCAATTGCAAATTTCCAATATATGGGATGTTCTTTTATTCTTTGTCAAGTTCTTTAGATAGAGTTTACACTAATTTTATAGAGGATTAAACTTAAAACAATATGAAGTTCTTTCAAAGGTACATCTCATTTTGGGTCTTCTCCAACAATGGAGTCACACTCAAATCCTTTGAACTTTGTTGTAACCAAAACATTTCCAAGTCCAAGAGCTTATCAACATCTAAACCAAAGTTTAGATTCACCAAATATTTGACTCTAAAATACAACAGTTTGCAACTAGAGATTAAAAGCTATCTGTAATAGAGTCACCAATTCTATTGGTCATTTTTCTAGTAGAACTTTGAAGTTTTATAAAGGGTAGCCAACCCTTATGCTCAAGAATCTTAAAATCCAATGGCCAACAAATGAGTAAATAATTTTGAGACCTTCATTCCTACTCTTTAGGCTCTGTAGGACCTAGGAGGGTGTTCCTTATTATGCTCACTATTGATGTGTTTTTTATGCACTTCTCAACACAAGTAATGCATAGATGCATCACCTCTCTTGAAAGACAATCTTCCACCATCAGATTGCAGAACACTATCCCAACGTCTCTAATGTTAGGTTTTGACAGTGCTCAGAATATCTCAGTTGTTTGATGTGATTTTCTAGAATCACAAGGCGGTCTTACGGATGAGTTACAAAGCAAGGAAGTTGGATTTGTAAATGGAGTTCTTATGATGGGCAAGTTGTTGTGCATTCGCTATAGGTTCAAACAGTAGTCTAGAACTCCATTTTATCGTTGGATTCAGCTTTACAATGTGCAATGAACCTTAGTATAGGTCACTTTTAAATTAAAAGAAAAGAAAATGGTAGGGAAGAGAGAACGTACTCAAATCTAGAACTAATTATGAACAGTGATGATGGAGTACTTGCAATGGATAGCTTCCTAAAAACAATATCCCACTTAACTAGAAATATCTCAGTCTCATCGAATTTGTGCTATCTTCTAAGGTCTGCAAATATTTCATCTTTCATTCACCATGTACATGCATGAATAAAGATGAAAGTGTGGAGCAGCTTTGAATTCAAGTCCAGACTAACTTTACGTAGCCATCTACCATCAGCAAACAACAAAAAGTATGGACTAAGAAGGCATCTACACAACAAGAATTTTCATAACCACATAACAGCATTCCTAAAATCTATTAAAGAGAGAATACAACTAATTGAAACAACAAAGAAAATCTAAGTCAACCATCTAACAATGGAGGTTGAATCAAGTAACATGTAAGAGATTTTGAAAATGCACCAAGTCAATGTATTTTCATTATAAATTTTTGCAGCATGTATTTACAACAACTCAACTCACCTTTGCAAATGAGAGGAGAGCTCTATATATAGTGCCCAAAAGGTCAAATGAATGGCCAACATTAATTCTTATTGTGTGGCCAAGATTCATTACAAAATAGGGTTTCACCAACCTCCCAATATTTTACAATTTAAAATTATATCTTGTTCTTTTCCCTATTTTGTCCTCTAGTGACGACATTGTAGTAGTTTGTCTTTTGTTGATTCTTGTTTTACTATAGCTACTCTTTGGGAAGCTCTTTATCATTAACAAGGTTGTCCTCCTACCTTTTCTGCATCCATTTGCACAGTGGGCATGTCATACTCTGTCATCAATTTGAGGTACCGGGCACATTCTACTCTGATCTCCTTGATCCATTCAATGTCTGGATCCACCTTGCTCATTATTTTCTCCAACCTCTCCTTCTTGTTGTCAAAGTCTCGCCACCACACATCCATCAACCAATGATCGTCCTTGCTGAATGCAAGCTCCTTTTCCCATGTGCCTTTTGGCAACTGAAGGATAGCTTCGATCCTAGGGAAGGTGGAGTTGTAGGTCATAGGGAATTCAATGCAGAGCTTCCTTATGCCTTCCAGAGATTGCAATAGGTCTAAGAAATTGTTGGCCATTTGCACAGCTCGGCTAATTCCCATGTTTCTGACGTGCAAGACCTATCGGATCCAGCTCTCTGTAGTCTTCTCCAAGTTCTTTCTCCTTTTTAGCTTATCAATCTGCTCCTTGGATAGCAGTTGGGGAGTGGCTGTCGACGTAGTAGGTAGGTCATTCACCGAAGACCATTGTTGTATGTATTATGTTAGGGTGGCCACTTGTGCCTTGAGCTCATCCTTTTAAATCTTATCCTATTTTATCAAATGCACCACTGTAGCCACTGATTCCTCAAGGTGTCCTACATTTTTTTCTCTGGTTGCAGTCCCTAAGTCAATGTTGGAGATGTTGTAACTCACCCCAGCCTAGCCAATCACAGGCGTTGCTATTTGGGTTGCTTGAGACCCAAAAGCATCCATTGTTACCCTGAATCAAATCTTAGGCCTTTTCTCCTTCTTTGTCGTGATTTGAGCTTGAGCTAAGATGGCCTCTAGTTTTTCCCTTGGGTCTTTTAGTATAGGGGTCTTTCTTTTGAGCTACTTTTCTAACCATTCAGGCACAAGCAGACTTGTCCTTAGGTGTCCCATGATCACCCTCACCCCTCTTGGTTAAGGCCTCTGTTTCCTTACCTTTTTGGTTGCATCCTCCTCTTCCTCGTCAGAGTCTTGGACGAACACGACGCGCTTGATAAGAAGCCCGGTAGACAGTTGTTCCATGAGACTTTCTTTCTCTATTGTCTCTTCTTCTTTGTTTTCCTCAGCATGTTCAATCTCGTGTACATGTTCTTTGGATTGCTCGACTTCGAGGCTCTTCACAGCTTGGGCTCCACTCTCAGGTATATCTTCTCCCAGACTATCTTCTTGTGGCTATCCTCCTTCTTCAAGGGGTGACCTTTCTACCTCTGCCTCGGTGTCCTTCAGCTGCAGGGCTAGCTCCTCCTCAAGATCATCATCAAAGGTTTGCACAATGGCCCTGCCATAGTCATCTGCCTCGTCCCCACTCTCAGAAGAGCCTGTTCCCTCCTCCTCCTAAGCCACCTTGTCAATTGTTTGGTGCTCATACTCTGGGTGTTTGTCGTATTCATCGGCTTCCTCCTCAAAGGGTTTGAGGCTTCTCGCTCTCATTCCTCCCACTCCTTAGAGATTAGCATGGTGGCTTCTATAGCCAGTGGCCCTATCGATGATTGTGAAGGTTGAGCAGTAGCGAGGACTTGTGCAAGGGCTGCTTGAAGAGTGGGATCCATTAGGATCTGGGAGAGTTCATGGGGGAGATTTTGCATGTGTCTAGAGAGAGCGTCAGGCATGGTAGAAGTGGGTACATCTGTCGTCACTATAGCTAGAGGGAGCGATGTGGTTGGTGACATGGCGGTGGAGGAAGGGGGAGTAGTTATGGTAGAAGAAGAGTCAATAACTATTATAGACTCGGCCGGAGGTGAAGGGGGGAGATGGATAGAAATTTCCACTGCCGGCAGGTATGTGGCAATCATGGCAAGAGAGGTAGGTGGTGCAACAGTAGGGGTAGGGAGAGCCAAGAGGGGTTCTAATTGATTTGTACCCTTTGCTCCCTCTTCTTGTGTTGAGGGTTGTTCTACGGTGTTCCCTATTTGTTTGAGCCTTTTAGAGGGTGAGCCCTCATTTCTTTCCTTTTATAGACCTTGGGGTTAGGAGACTACTCTGTTTTTGTTCCCTTCCTCTCTGTGGACCTAGTGATAGGAGGGGACTTAGATGTCCCACTGGTTGAAGTGGTGGCAGCAACATCCTCCATAGCACTGGGCTCACTTTTGAGCCCTTCATAAGCCAATATTATTTCCTGCTATTTCAATTGGGCTACCTGCCCATCAACCCACTCCTTGGTGCGAGCCAAGATTGGCTTGGTTATAATATCAAGGTCATCGACCTCCTACTCGCGTCCCAGTCAATGGTTGGTATTGGAAAATTGGCAACCGCAAGGTATCTGGGGTCCATTATGGTGCTCTCGTCCTCTTTGACTTGATCCGGTATAGGGAATGGCTATACTTTTTTTATGAAATATGCAGTCATGCGCATATAGTGCCTTTCTCGTACCTCTTTATTGTCTTGAAAATCTACCTAGAAGTCTTCAATGTGATGCAGATGAGCGAACCTAGGTCCTAGTGCCTTCCTTAGATGCCCATATGGTACTATCTGTGAGCAAGCAGTGTGTAGGTGAAAATGGTAATCTTTCAATTCTTTCTTAGAGTTACCAGCACACTGGGAAGTTTGTAATCTATACATACCCTAGCCAAGAGTCATGGGATAAGAAATCCCTGCTATGTGTTTGCTACTGAAGATCACCTGTATGTGTTGGAGCTACCGAGAAAGCTCCAGAAGGATGATCCGATCATTGGGGTATTGAGGCAATTTGTTTGGCCTTTCGGTGAAACCCTAGGCACAAATGTATGTGAACTTTGGGTATTGGATGAAGAGAAAGGCATACTACTTCAAGAGTGCCTTAGCACTGTGGGAGACCCTCCTCAAAATCTTCAGCAATCATTCTAACAATATGGCCAATGAAGGCATCATTTACTCTACAGTATTCCCTCTTGAAGTTTCGGTACTGGAGCTGGGGGTATCTGTCATAGGCCTTGAGTCTTTGACCCTACTCCTGATTGGGTGCCACAAACAACCTGATGTATTGTCTTTGATCTGCCAAGGAATAGACAAGATAGGAAGTCATGTAAAATTTGGAGCTTTTCTTCACATTGACGAACTAATCATGGAAGCAATTGCTTATGATTCCTTCAAAATAGAATGAAGTTTTTGTGGTGACGTCCTCATTCCCATGAAGAATTTTCTCAATGAAGTACACCATCCATTCTTGGAAGAAGGCCGCTGTAGGAAGACCCATAATCCTGCTTAGCATTGTGACTAAGTCATGGTAATCTTCGTGGAAATCACTACGGAAGAGTTTGTGAGGAACCTTTGCAGCGCTGCCCTACTTTTCCTTGAGCCAATGCTAATTTAGTAACCTTTGACATCCTATTGGATTATCATCCCATGCTACCTGGCATTCTTCTATGGTGGGGACTTCCATCTCTTGAAAAGTGGGGATGTGGAAAGTCTGTGATTCCTTCAGCTGACATATTGGTGAGAATGTTATCCTCTCTATCGATAATTGTCCTTGTGTTGGGTTGATATGCCTCGTGACAAGCCATGACCAATTCGGGGGCCACGAGGGATGCAGGGAATCCTGCAACTTTTGCAATTCCAATTGTCTTATCAGTCTTTCATTCTTGGTCGTTGGATTGACCTTGACCCTTTGTGTGAATTCATCAATATTGACAAGGCCGATATTAGTATCGATGATTTCCTTCCAATATGTGGTAACCTTTGAGTGTAGGGGTTCACCCTGGAATTGGTATTTCATTTGGTCCTTATCCTCTTTTCCTCGAGGAGTCTTTGCCCGACTTCTTCCCTTTATCCTTTTCCACGACCGCTTCCGAAGGTCCTGCGCCCGATTCCATATATTCTGCAAGCAAAGGCACAGTCAGTACAATTAATCACAAAAGCGTTCATGTTAGTCGAGATGCTAAAGATGAAATCCATTTTAAACAATTTATATAACATGATACTTTATCTCTCAATGTTGTTGATCTTTCAATTGAGGTCTTTTGGATGATCCACACCCGAAGGGCCGAACTTCCTTGGCAAGAATGTTGTCTTGAAAAGGAAAATGGGGTAGGGGGCTCCAAAAGATCCTTCTTGATCGAGTTTAGCAATTTAAAAGGTTCGCAATGAATAGGACCACAATTAAGCATGTGGGTCAAGATTAGATTTCACATTTGAGCTCATTTGGGTCAATTGAGGAGCATCTAGGGGTCCAAGGCCGGAAAGTCGTCTGGAGATGGCCATTTGGAACAACAAATTAAAAATAGAATTCTGGAGAAGGAACTCCAAGGTTCGGGGAATGGCGGGTTGCATGGCAGTTAGGAGATTGAAGTTTTTTGCTTTAGCGCTCATGTCTGAGGCACCGAGAAGTTGTCCATCCTTTGCCGTTCGGAACGGTTATCGCGAGGCGGAAGTTCAGAGGGGGCAGCAGGGCGGACAGGGCCCGGTGCGATGGTCGACAAGAGGTCAATGATTGGGGCAACGTTATGGCGAACCCACTATGTCTCGCCAATCACCAAGAGCAAGACCAAACCTTGTATGAGCATCCACCACTCGACTTCATTTCGAGGCCTACGGTGGTCGGGAAGGTGGAGCCCGGAGCTCGGAGGGGTGGGTGAGACTTGCCCCTTCAGAACGGTAGATGAGAGAAAGACTCCCAGATGGCAGGAGCTGGCACGATCGAGGTCGTTTATTGTTCAAGTTGGATCCCAATGGCGAATTTGGGCATGGGTTTCGGAGGGTGGAAGGATGTCGGGTATTCTTCATTTGTGATGGCGAGGATCACGTGAACATGCCAAGAGAAAAGTGGTATCACTGTGATGTCTTGGTGATCGTTAGGAGTCTCGCTGAAAGCGAAGGCATCGGCAAGATGAAAGGAGCTCGCGGTAAGGTCTCACCGAAGCATGAATGTCTCCCCGACAAAAAGGAAAATCAGCAAGATGAAAGAAACCCGCCATGAGCTTTGCCGACTAGGACTTGTCTCGTCGATGGAGAACAGGGTGCAGAAACTCAGATGTGAAGTCCCAATTCCAGAGTCCCAGAGAGCTAAAGGCTATTTTGAAATTCTTGGTTTTTCGCTAGGTCTCAGCCGGCTAAGGGAGTGTCCGGGCCCGAGGGGCGCACATGCTCCTGCAAAGAATGACCATGCGAGGATAAAGCTCTGAATTAATCATGAGGGTGCTATGTTGGTTTTCTCAACTTTCGAGGGCATGGGTTTTGTTCGTTATGCCATATTTTATCATTCACATGTCATTTTGATGATTATTGTTCATTTTAATCCCTAGAAATCATGAAAACAATGTTTGGGAGGGTGAACAAAAAACCAACCTCGAACACTCGATGTGGGGAGGTGGTGGAATCTACTCACGATCAGTCGAGTGACGGCGAGGGCAATGAGCGTGAAGGTTTCAAAGACGGTGGGCTCCTCTAGCAAGTTCTCTAATCACTCTACAACTCTGACAAGTGAGAATGATAGGATTGAACCTTATATTTATACTCTCCACCGCCATTAATGGCTCTATTAAATTCAGGTACGGTGAGCAAGGAAGTTGGTGAATTTGAATTCACTGATGGTGGCAGGAGACCCAGGGTCCGGCAACCGGAAAGGCACACGATGGCAGACGTTTGACAAGTGCCACTCGGAAATCACCGGTGGAAAAGGGGAGGTCGGGGCCCAGAAGGTGGAGCTCTACCATGAGCAACGACGAAACACTCACGGAACCCCAGAAGTGGAAGTCTGGGGTCCCGGGCCCAGAAGGTCAGAAAGCAGCCAAGACTTCATAGATTTTCACTAGACGAAGAACAAGGATCTAGACTCCGGGGTCGAGGAGGATGCAACCCAATCACCATTGGGAATGGTGGATGTAATTGGGAAACTCGGAAAGGGAAACCCAAAGGGCCAGGCCCGAGAGAGCCTAAGGCTGGTGGCAGAGGCAAACTATTACAGAGTCTCTGTGAGGCACCAGAACTTGACAAAATTAAAAGGGGAAAGCGCAGTCAACTCATGATGAGACTTTGAAGGAGCGTTGACCATCTAGGACACCAAAATGGGGCATGCAAAATGAGGCAGTGACCAAATGACCCAACAAGGTTAAAGAAAAGAGGGTCCCTGTTCAAAACAGGGCGTGTGTGCTGAGGGCACAACAAATGGCGACTCCGCTGGGGAACACTTTTGAGCATTCTAAGGATAAATATTCATTCAGGACTTAGAATCTCTGGTTTCGTAAACCAGGGGTGGCTTCCAAAGGTGAATCTAGGAGAACGGGATCCTTAATTGGGTTAGTCTAAAGGACATCTCAGCAGTGTATGTAGTGAGTTCATTCCTTTTCTGCGGGATACTGACTAAGAGTTGTTGGTTAAACCGAGCGAGCTACATAAATCGTCTAACACCAAAAGTAACTTGGACATTTCTCCACTATCAGTTAAGCATCCATAGTCCTGATAAAGTTGTTGTTGCAATCCCATAGATATTGCTCTACTGCCGGCCAAGCGTCCATAGCCCTGGTAGAGTTATCCGCACACCCATATGGTTGCTTATTTTTCTAGAGTTCCCTTTTCCTTAATTTTGATATTTCTTTGAATGTACCGTTTCTTATTTATTATTTTGCTTGACCAGGTAAGCATTGAATCTTACAATGGGTTTGGGACCATAGTGGTCACTAGAGTAGACTTAAGATCTTTCACTCACTAGGGTGTCAGAGCAACCATAGTATAGTCCCTTAGAAATGATTATTATATGTCCTGTGCAAGATCTAAGATGCGCGTAGAGAGATCCAATCAAGGGTTGAGTTCTAAGATAGAGTTCAGACAAGGAAATCATTCATGGGAAAACTTCAGAGAAGGAGGGTCGAGAGTGAATGTTTAGCGAAAGAACACCAAGGATGGACAACAAAGTAAACCATTCGTTGAGCTAGCACGACCACCGCTAAAGGGCAGGGAACATCCTTTCGAAACAAAACTACCGAGAGAGAGGAAAACAAAAGAGCGACGCAAAACAACAGGACGCAAGCAAACTAGAAAGGAAAACCTATTCTAACCTATGCACAAATATTTACAAAGAAGAGTTCAAAAGAGCTCAAGCCTGGAAATAATGCTTTAGGTGCTGCCCGTTGACTAGCAACAGGATGCTCTCATCGGTTAAGGTCTTTAGACAGAAGGCATTGTCTCCCAAAATCTCTGCTATTTGAAAGGGGCCAAGCCAAAGCTTGTCAAATTTTTTGTGTTCCCCTTTCTTTTTGTGGGCCTTGTCCCAATATAGGACCAAATCAGCAATCCTAAAGGACTTGATCTTGGCTCGACGTTTGAACCATCTCTTAACCACGCCCTAATGCTTGGAAAAAATTTCTATTACACGGTCTCAGACTTCCTCTAAATGTAGGAGCTCAGCTAACCGAGCTTCCCTACAATCTCCCCCTTCGTAAAAATCATTGATAAACTGCAAAGTGGGAATCTTCAGATGGATGGGGAATATGGGTTCTAAGCCATAAACAAGATGAAATGGAGAGTCGCCAAGGGTAGTCTTATGGTGAGTGCAATCCGCCCAAAGGGTGAAACGGAGCTAGGTATGCCAGTCCGTGGGATTCCTATCTAGCAGTTTCTTGATCACAGTAATCAAGTTCTTATTTGTGGATTCTACGAGGCCATTATTTTGGGGGTAGTAATTAGATGAAAACTTAAGGGAAATCCCGTAGTCAAATGCCCAACTCACAAATTTTAATGAAGTGAAAGAAGGCCCATTGTCACACACCAAAAAATAAGGACAACCAAAGCGATTTAAAATAAAACTTTCCAAAAAATTAGTAACTACTTCAGTTGTGCATTGTTTACATACGATTGTTTCTATCCACCTAATGCAGTAATAAGTTGCGGTAAGAATGTACCTATGTCCCATAGATGATGGAGGGCTTACTGGACCGATGAAGTTGAGACCCCATTTTGTAAACAGTCTTACCTCCAGCATAGGATGCAGTGGAGTAACAACATTCTTCCCCTTGGTGGTGGTTGTCTGGCACATGTGACATGAGCGAACATGGTTGTGGGCATCTTTGAAGATAGTTGGCCAATAATATCCCGCTCTCAATATCTGATGCACCGTGGAAGAACCAAAACCATGGCCTGTGCCAAATTTATCATGAAACTCTTTCAAGACTCGGTCCTCTTTCGCTTTACCAAGGCATCTCAAGTAAATGCCTTCATGATTCTTCTTGTAGAGAATGGAACCTTGTAGCATGTATCCATTTCTTTTCAACCTAAGGGCATGCTTTTGGACCCCCCGTAGGTGTGGCAGACACTTGTGGTTCAACAAATAATAAATGACATTCTCGTACCATTCTCTCGGGGAAACATCTTCGAGCTAGTACTGTTCCACAGTGAGTTCAGGTCCAACCTCTGCGACTGTTTCAGCAAACATGCAAGAAAGAGCTTGTCCTCTCACCAGCTTCATCAGTTGGATCTCCATGTCATATTATTGGAGCAAGGTAACCCATTTGGCTCTTCATTCTCCCAATTCATTTTGCATGAGCAGCGTTTTCACTGCTGGGTTTGGGACAATGGCAAACACTTTATTGCGCAGAATATAATGCCAAAATTTCTTTACCCCTCTAACAAGAGCATATGCCTTCTTTTCTACATTTTGGTATCGTAACTCTACATCCTTCAGGGGAGCACTCATGAAGGTGATCGGGTGCTCATTCCCTTCATTATCCTTTTGAGTCAAAATGCTAGCACAGGAATGCTCTAAAGCGAATGAGTAGATGTAAAACAACTTTAGATAATCTGGGCTGACCAACACAGGCACCTAGGCAATAGCCCATTTTATTTCTTCAAAAGTGTGCTTGACTTCGGGAGTCCATTCAATTTTGGCATCTTGTTTCAACATAGCATTGAGGGACTTGACAATCTTTGCGAAGCCCGTGATGAATTTCCTAATTAAATTGATCTTCCCAAAGAAGGACTTCAATTCTTTCTTGTTGCCTGGTGGTGGGATTTGTAGCAAAGACTGAATATGCTCAGGGTCAATAGAGATTCCCTGTTAAAAAATGATGTGTCTGAGCAATCTACCTTCAGTGACCCCAAAGATACACTTCTTGGGGTTAAGGGAAACTCCAAACTCCCTGCACGTCTGAAATACTTTGCACAAATCAGTGACATGATCGCCTCATCTTTTAGAGAATATCGTTAAGTCATCCATGTAGATGATTATGCATTTTCCGATCGGATCTCTGAAGGAAATATCCATGGCACATTAGAAAGTAGCCCTAGCATTAATTAGTCCAAAAGGCATTCTCCTGTAGGGGAATGTTCCCCACTTAGTGGTGAACGCGGTCTTGTGGCGATCTTCATATTGCACCATCACCTAGTTGTATCCAGAGTACCCATCTAGAAAAGACATCATCTAGGAGCCATTGACGATCTGTAGTACCTCATCTAAAGAAGGCACTAGATAGTTATCCTTCTCCGAGGCTCGGTTCAAATTGCGGAAGTCTACACAGTCTAATCTCCCCATTCTTTTTTTGGACCTAGACTAAGTTGGCCACCCATGTAGAATGCATCATTGGGAAAATCCTTTCCGGAAGCAACTTTGGCACTTCCTTATAGATGAGGGGTTCCAGCAAGGCATTGATGGGACATTGTCGATGGCGGAATGGACTCACTTCTGTCTTGAGAGGGATGGTGTGTGTGATGATGGATGTGTCATATGTTTTCAAATCCTCATTTTCCATCCCACCACATCATGGTACTTCTGCAATGCATCCGTGATTCCCTTCTTCTCCTTAGGCATGCATACTTTACCAACAAAAACATTCTTAATATCCTCGGTTGTCCCAAGGTTGTGAGCATCGTACTGGTTCCTTATGGCTTCCTTCTTTGTTTGTTGGTTTTGTTCTCTGATTTGATCCAAGTCAAATATACATTCTAGCTAAACCATGCCCTTGGGAATGGTATTAGTTTTGAGGTTAATAACCCCCTCTATATCCCACTCAGCCTCTCGTGGATCGGCTTCATCAATTATTTGGGCTGCGAAAACATCAAAACTTGCGATGAAATCAAGAATATGCTTATCATCATTGAAGACCTGAAAATGAGTGATGTTATCCAGGACAGATGGTGTATATGTCAACTCAACAGTAAATTTCTTAAGCCCACACAAAGAGAGGGGTTGCAATGTGCTAGCCACTTGAGCCAAAACATCAGTTGTGTAGTTCTAGGCACAGGGAATTTAGTGTATATTGAATGCATCCAAGCTCTCTAAGAGATCCCAAACCCTATGCCTATAGTTTGCAAGTATTTTATCATGACAAGAATATAGCTTCCTAATATTTTTAATCACGAGTTCAAAATCTCCAAAAACTTTTAAAATTTTGACATTTTTCTTCAAAGCCAGCAGAAGGCCATGGACCAGAGCCTCATATTTTGCTACATTATTTGTGTAATAAAATTGTAATCTATGGGCAGATAGAAAGGTCTTACCCGTCAGGCTTATGAGTTCGAACCCAGCACCAACTCCTTGTTTTGATTTGGACCCATCAAATCAGAGCGTCCAAAATTTAACCGGGTCTGGCTAAGTCCTTACTTCATTTTTGCTGGGTGGTTGCTTTTACCATCTTAGGGGTATCCTCTAGCTCAGGGTGTTGAGCTGCTAGTGGTTCTACTAGCACTTCTTTTGGAATTTCTATTTAGAGGGCGGTTGATCCCTTAACATGTTCTACTACTCTTTGACATAAGCAACAGTCAAATTCAGAGTGGGAAGCATTGTGAACTTTGCACCAATTTGGCAATAAGAGGTCTTGGGAATTCATTCGGGCGCCCAAGCTGAGTTGGTCTCTAGCACACTTTTCCATGAATTCCTAAAAACCATTGAGTAGTCCCCAGTTATTGTCTTCGTCGGGTTTGTCATCCGATTCTACCAACATTTTTGTACTCGGAGGTATTTGAGTAGAATCAGTCGGAGGACCGCACAACACTAGAAGTACTTCAGCAACACATTCTTCTTGAGGCTCAACCTCATTTTGGTAGGCAAAGGGATGGTAATTTCCCAGTTCTATCTCAATAAAGAACGCTTCGCTTAGATTGTTGTATTTTGTGATCATATATTCCATATGGGGCTTGCGATCAATACAGATTTGGTTTGGCAGCCCCTTCCATAGCAACCACATATGAGAAAGATCTGTGGCAGTATATCCATTTAGTGCTTTGGTGAATTCCCTTCCCAAGATGATCTCGTATGCATCTAGAATGTTCGCCACTTAGATATCAACGATTTGTTGTATTCTTGGGTCTATAGCGATTTGCATGAGGATCTGATTTATTTCTCCCACAATGTTGATCTTTGTTTTGTCCAGCTGGGTCACTTTCCTTCTTGAAGGCGTGGAAGTGATGTCGAGAGCCTTGCATATTGCCAAAGGAATAAAATTGGCATATGTTCCTAAATCGAGCAGATAGTTATGCAGGTTCTTCCCAAATATCCTGATGGTGGGGAGGAAAGGAGGAGTTTCCAATCTTCCTTGGAAGATGCCCATAGGCGTATCTATGTGAGCTACTTGACCCTTGTTCTTATCACCGTCTTTATCCCTAGTTTTCCTAAACGGCTAGTCCTTGGAAATCTATATATTACTCGGCTCTAATTCCTTTTCCCCTTGCTTATTAGCAGACCGATTCACAGGAACATCCTTCCTTTTCCTAGTGTTATCCTGTATCACTGGTTCTTGGCTAGGTTCTTCAAAGGTAACCCTCTTAGCTGATATTTCTTGCGTTGTACCAGAGGATGGGGTCCCATTAAGGATCCTAAAGAAGGCATGCCTTACGATAAGGAACTTAAGTAATTCAAAGGCTAACAAACTAATTTTTACCCTTTTGAACTCTTCCGCCACGTATTCACCCATTTGCTCAACTTCCAAACTAAAGGCCTGACCTATTGCAGGACTAGGAGGTTGGACCTTTTCTTGACTAGACTAATTTAGGGATTGGCTTTGAGGCTGATTTTGTGAGTGATTTTGAGGCCCTTTTCTGTCGAGGTATTAGGTGGGTATATGGGGAAGCCCATGGTTGTTGTTGGCATTAGGATCAGGTGGGGTGGCAAATTTTTTTGGTGGAGTAGAGGTTGTAAATGGTTCACCCGCTTACCTATTCCCAAGGAAGTAGGGAGTTCATCTCTGATGGAACATGTGGACCTCATCTATGAATGGCTCTTATTCATTTATTGGACCATTATCTACTGAATCAAAAGCCTGAGCCAGAGTTTGTTCGTTACTTACCTCTTGTACTTCTTCACTCCTAATGGAAATGGGCTCGACTTCGGGCTCATTTTGGTCGCCCCATGGAAATGGTGCTTGGTTAACTATGAGATAGGAGGAATCATATGGCTCAGATGGGATGAGATCCCTATAGCCGACATTATCAACTGCATTCTGCACTTCTACTTGGAATATCTCAGCAGCTGTATGGAATTCGAGGTAGTCTAACTCAGAATGTCTGCTAGTTTTGTGAATCTGGCACCATCCGGACAAAGCTACCTCAACAAGGTACACCCCACTGGTTGTCTTTTCATTGCTCGTCGGCTGGTCAAAAGGAGTGGGGACACCTCCATTGTTGGGCCTCGTATTCCATGCATTATTTTGCCTCTAAGAAGGTCTCCTTTTTGAATTTTGATTAGCGCTTTGTCCCCTATCATAGTTCTTCCTAGAGGGAATACTTGCTTCTCGGTTATCCCTATTGTCCCTATTGTCTCAGCTATCCCAATTAAGATTGGCCTGGAAATTACACTGGGAGGCCTGTAACTGATTATTCTGATTTCTTAGGTGTGTCATTTCTATGGAAATTTTCTTTATCATCTCTGTCAGTTCTTCTAACTTTCCTTTCTCAGTCGTGTTGCTCGGCTGTGACACTAGATTTTGGAGGAAAACAGGCAGGGCTACCAGCTGGTTTTGATGTGCTCGTAGAAATTCTGACCCTGGTAGATACAATGGCACTTAGGGCTAGTACGAATATACCTATTGTTGTGGAGCAGCCTGAGAATAGTTATGTTGTGGTTAAGGCTACAAATAGGAAGGCGTGGAAGGCACATAATTTAATGGTTGCCCTAGATGTGGGACAATGGGCAACTGAGGTACTTGGTTCATAAGAGGAGTATGATGAGCGAATTCTTGATTAAGCCCTTGAATCTACATTGGGTGAGCTACTAGCCCCAAAGAAGGCAGCGGGCCTGAGATATTCTACCCCAAATCCACACTGGCGATAACAACCTCTGTATAGGCGATCACCAAGGTGGTGAGTGGTGGTCACATCTTTTTCATAAATGCTAATGTGAGGTTATCTAATGCTACATAGTAGACCGAGAGAGCCATGACATCATTATGGAGGTATGGATCTTGGAGCCTTGTGAAGGCCCAATGAAAATGATCATTGAAGGAGCTAATTGGTTCATTGACTTCTCTCCGGAAAGACATAAACTGTTGGTAAAGTTTGAAGGACTGGTGGGAATCTTGTATTTCTGCAAGAAGGCATTCTTCATCAGGTTCCATGAGGTGACGGATCCCCTTGGTAGATTAATGTACCAATAGAAGGCTTCCTCGCCTAATGAATGTGGGAAAAGGCGGCATGTGACATCCTCGTGGTTGACTTGCATTTCGGTAATTGTCGTCTCGAATATTTTGATATGTTCTTCAGCTGTTCTTTGTGGGTCACGAGGATAGAACTTTGAACAAAATCCTTCTAGGTTCTTGGGCATATCATGGTAAGCAGTAAAATGTATCGGTGAAGGGTTATGTGTCAACCAAGCCATGGCAGAAGGTGGAGGCGGTATTTTCTATTGAAAAACAACAAGTTGGGTTTGTGCCCGCATTGGAACAGCGGTCCGGGACTGTACTTGAGTTTCGGTCGTTTGGACAACACCTTGAGCTGGGAGGGCCAGGAAAGAAGCAATCCTCTGGCTGCCGGAGATGGGAGGAAAAAATGCAGTTTCAAATGGTCAAGTGGAAGACAAATGCCAGCTGAATGAGGGTGATGGCGGAATGGCAGTGGGTGTACTGGAGGAAGAGGAAGGAGCAGCATTACTCCCCTTGACTCATTTTTCCCTTGTAGGAGGCAGCAATTCTTAGAGTTCCCCCTTATTTGATGTTGATTGTGAAACTCGTCAAAATCTCTCTAGGAGAATAATCTGATTCGATCCATCTTAACCCTTAACCTTTAACTTTGTATTCCCAACGTGTGGCCCTCCTTCTAGTGTCAGTTCTATTGATGTGTTTTTTATGCACTTCTCAACACAGGTAATGCGTAGATGCATCACCTCTTTTGAAAGAAAATCTTCCACAATTAGATTGCAGAACACTATCCCAAGGTTTCTAATGTCAGGTCTTGATAGTGCTTGGAATATCTCAATTGTTTGATGTTATTTGCTGGAATCACAAGGCAGTCTTATGGATGAGATACAAAGCAGGGAAGTTGGATATGCAAATGGAGTTCTTAAGATAGGCAAGTTGTTGTGCATTCGCTGTAGGTTCAAACAATAGTCTGGCACTCCATTTTATTGTTGGATTCAGCTTTACAATGTGCAATGAACCTTAGCATAGGTCACTATTAAATTAAAAAAAAGAGAAGGGCAGGGAAGAGAGAAGGTTCCCGGATCTAGAACTAATTGTGAACAGTGATGATGGAGTTCTTGCAATGGACAGCTTCCTAAAAACAATATCCCACTTAACCAGAAATCTCACATTCTCATTGAATTTGTGATATCTTCTAAGGTCTGCAAATATTTTTTCTTTCATTCACCATGTACATGCATGAACAAAGATGAAAGTGTAGAGAAGCTTTGAATTCAAGTCCAGACTAACTTTACATAGCCATCTACCATCAGCAAATAGTAAAAAATATGGACTAAGAAGGCATCTACACAGCAAAATTTTTCATGACCACGGAACAAAATTCCTAAAATCTATTAAAGCGAGAATACAAGTAATTGAAACAACAAAGAAAATATAAGTCAAGCATCTAACAATGGAGGTTCAATCAAGTAATATGTAAGAAATTCTGAAAATGCACCAAGTCAATGTATTTTCATTATAAATTTCTGCAACATGTCTTTACAACAACTCAACTCCCCTTTGCAAATGAGAGGAGAGCTCTATATATAGTGCCCAAAAGGTCAAATGAATGGTCAATATTAATTCTTATTGTGTGTCCAAGATTCATTACAAAATAGGGTTTCACCAACCCGCTAATATTTTACAATTTAAAATTATATCTTGTTTTTTTTTTCCCTATTTTGTCCTCTAGTGATGGCACTGTAGCAGTTTTTCTTTTGTTGATTGTTGTTTTACTATAGCTACTCTTTGGGAAGCTCTTTATCATTAACAGGGCTATCCTCATGCTTCTTTGATGTTGTATATTCTATGAACTTGAGGATGACCGCCTGGAGCTTGTCTACTTCAATGATCTCATATCGCAACACTTGGTAGCTCCACTCCTTTGCATTATCCTCTAGCCTTTCCTAGTCCTTGTACTTGGCACCCTGGTCTCTGAATAGCTCTAATTGGTTAAAGGCGTGAGCAACAAAACTCATGAACTCCACCATTATTTCGTCAGACATCCCATTCTCCATCTTCTTCTAGAAGTAAGGTTTTACCTTTTTTGGATCCATTTGTACAGTGGGCATGTCGTACTCCATCATCAATTTGAGGTACCGGGCACATTCCGCTCTGATCTCCTTGATCGATTCAATGTCTAGATCCACCTTGCTCATTATTTGCTCCAACCTCTCCTTCCTATTGTCAAAGTCTCTCCACCACACATCCATCAACTAATGATCGTCCTTGATGAATGTAAGCTCCTTTTACCATGTGCCTTTTGGCAACTGAAGGATAGCTTCGATCCTAGAGAAGGTGGAGTCATAGGTCACAAGGAAGTTGGTGCAAAGCTTCCTCGTGCCTTCCAGAGATTGCAACAGGTCTAAGTACTTGATGGCCATTCGCACAACCCGACTAATTCCCATGTTTTTGACGTGCAAGACCTATCAGAAGTAGCTCTCTGTAGTCTTCTCCAAGTTCTTTCTCCTTTCTAGCTTATCAATCTACTCCTTGGATAGTAGCTGGGGTGTGGTTGTGGACTTAGTAGGTAGGTCGTCCACCGAAGACCATTGTTGTATGTATTTTGTTAGGGCAGCCACTTGTGCCTTGAGCTCATCCTTTGAAATCTTATCCTATTTTATCAAATGCACCACCATACCCACTGATTCCTCAAGGTGTCCTACCTTCTGTTCTCTGGTGGTGGTCCCTAAGTTGATGCTGGAGATGTTGTAACTCACCCCAGCCTGACCAATCATAGGCGTTGCTATTTGTGTTGTTTGAGACCCAAAAGCATCCATCATTACCCTGGATTGAATCTTAGGCCTTTTCTCCTTCTTTTTCATGATTTGAGCTTGAGCTAAGATGGCCTCTAGTTTTTCCCTTGGGTCTTTTAGTATAGGGGTCTTTGTTTTGAGCTGCTTTTCTAACCATTCAGGCATAGCAAACTTGTCCTTAGGTGACCCGTGATGACCCTCACCCCTCTCGGTTAAGGCCTCTATTTCCTTACCTTCTGGGGTCCTCCCTTCCTTTTTGGTTGCATCCTCCTTTTCCTCGTCGGAGTCTTGGACGAACATGAGGCACTTGATAGGAAGCCTGGTAGATAGTTGCTACATGGGACTTTCTTTCTCTGTTGTCTCTTCTTCTTTGTTTTCCTCAGCATGTTCAATCTCATGCACATGTTCTTTGGATTGCTCGAATTTGAGGCTCTTGATAGCTTGAGCTCCACTCTCAGGTATATCTTCTCCTGAACTATCTTCTTTTGGCTGTCCTCCTTCTTCAAGGGGTGACCTTTCTGCCTCTGCCTCAGTGTCCTTTAGCTGCTGAGCGAGCTCCTCCTTAAGATCATCATCGAAGGTTTGCACGATGGCCCTACCGCAATCATCTGCCTCATCCCCACTCTCATAAGAGCCTGCTCCCTCCTCCTCATAAGCCACCCTATCAATTATTTGGTGCTCATACTCCAGGTGTTTGTGGTATTCATCGGCTTCCGCCTCAAAGGGTCTTGAGGCTTCTCACTCTCGTTCTTCCCACTCCTTAGAGATTAGCATGGTGGCTTCCATAACCAATGGCCCTGTCGATAGTTGTGAAGGCTGAGCAGTAGTGAGGAATTGTGCAAGGGCTACTTGAAGAGTGGGATCCATTAGGATCTGGGAGAGTTCAGGGGGGAGATTTTGTATGTGTCTAGAGAGAGCCTCAGGCATGGCAGAAGTGGATACATGTGTCATCACCATAGCTAGAGGGAGCGATGTGGTTGGTGACATGGTGGCGGAGGAAGGGGGAGTAGTTATGGCAGAAGAAGAGTCAATAACTATTATAGACTCATCTGGAGGTGAAGGGGAAAGATGGACAAAAATGTCCACTACCGGCAGGTTTGTGGCAATCATGGCAAGAGAGGTAGGTGGTGCAACAATAGGGGCAGAGAGAGCCAAGATGGGTTCCGATTGATCTATACCCTTTGCTCCCTCTTCTTGGGTTGAGGGTTGTTCTACGGTGCTCCCTGTTTGTTTGAGCCTTTTGGAGGGTGAGCCCCATGTTTCTTTCTTTGTATAAACCTTGGGGTCAGGAGACTGCTCCGTTTCTGTTCCCTTCCTCTTTTTGGACCTGGTGACAGGAGAGGACTTAGATGTCCCGCTGGTTGAAGTGGTGGTAGCGCCATCCTCCGTAGCACTGGGCTAACTTTTGAGCCCTTCATACGTTAGGATTATTTCCTGTTGTTTCAATTGGGCTACCTACCCATCAACCCACTCCTTGGTGTGAGCCAAGATTGGCTTGGTTATAATATTAAGGTCATCGACCTCCTGCTCGTCCTAGTCAATGGTTGGTATTGGCAAATTGGTGACCGCAGGGTATTTGGGGTCTATTGTGGTGCTCTCATCCTCTTTGACTTGATCCAATATAGGGAATGGCTATACTTTTCTTACGAAATGAGTAGTCATGCACATATAGTGCCTTGGTCGTACCTCTTTATCGTCTTGACAATCTACCCAGAAGTCTTCAATGTGATGCAGATGAGCGAACCGGGGTCCTCGTGCCTTCCTTACATGCCCATATGGGTCTATCCACGGGTGAGCAGTGTGTAGGTGAAAATGGTAATCTTTTAGTTCTTTCTTGGAGTTACCAGCACACTGGGAAGTTTGTAATCTATAAATACCTTGGCCAAGAGTCATGGGATAAGAAATCCCTACTATGTGTTTGCTACTGAAGATCGCCTGTATGTGTTGGAGCTACTGAGAAAGCTCCAAAAGGATGATCTGATCATTTGGGTATCAAGGCAATTTGTTTTGCCTTTCCATGAAACCCTAGGCACAGATGTATGTGAACTTTAGGTATTGGATGAAGAGAAAGGCATACTACTTCAAGAGTGCCCTAGCACTGTGGGAGGCCCTCCTCTCAAAATCTTCGGCAATCATTATGATAGTATGGCCGATGAAGGCGTCATTTACTCTATAGTATTCCCTCTTGAAGTTTCGGTACTGGAGCTGGGCTATCTGTCATAAGCCTTGAGTCTTTCACCCTGCTCCTGATCGGGTGCCACAAACAACTTGATCTATTGTCTCTGATCTGCCAAGGAATAGATGAGATATGAAGTCATGTAAAATTTGGAGCTTTTCTTCACATTGACAAACTGCTCATGGAATTAGTTGCTTATGATTCCTCCCTAATAGAATGAAGTCTTTGTGGTGACATCCTCATTCCCACGAAGAATTTGCTCAATGAAGTACACCATCCATTCTTGGAAGAAGGCCGCCATAGGAAGACCCATAACCCTGCTTAGCATTGTGACTAAGTCATGGTAATCTTCATAGAAATCATTACAGAAGAGTTCGTGAGGAACCTTGGCAGCGTTGCCCCACTTTTTCCTTGAGCTAATTTTTATTTATTAACCTTTTACATCTTGCCGGATTATCATCCCATGCTGCTTGGCATTCTTCTATGGTGGGGATTTCCATCTCTTAAAAAGTGGGGAGGTCGAAAGTCTGTGATTCCTTCAGCTGACATGTCGGCGAGAATGTTACCCTCTCTATCGATAATTGTCCTTGTGTTGGGTTGATATGCCTCCCGACAAGCCATGACCAATTCAAGGGCCACGAGGGATGGAGGGAATCTTGCATCTTTTGCAATTCCACTTTGTCTTATCAGTCTTGCATTCTTAGTCATTGGATTGACCTTGACTCTTTGTGTGAATTTGTCAATATTGACGCGGCCGATATTAGTATCAGTGATTTCCTTCCAATCTGTGGTCACCTTTGAGTGTAGGGGTTCACCTTGGAATTGGTATTTCATTTGGTCCTTATGCTCTTTTCCTCGAGGATTCTTTCCTGACTTCTTCCCTTTATCCTTTTCCACGACCGCTCCCGAAGTTCCTACGCTTGATTCCATATATTCTGCAAGCAAAGGTGCAGTCAGTACAATTAATCACAAAAGCGTTCATGTTAGTCGAGATCCTAAAGATGAAATCCATTTTAAACAATTTATATAACATGATACCTTATCTCTCAATGTCGTTGATCTTTCAATTGAGGTCTTTTGGACGATTCGGGCCCAGAGGGCCGGACTTCCCTAGCAGGAATGTTGTTTTAAAAAGGAAAATGGGGTGGGGGGCTTTGGAAGATCCTTCTTGATTGAGTTCAGCAATTTAAAAGGTTTGCAATGAATAGGACCATAATTAAGCACGTGGGTCAAGATTAGATTTCACATTTGAGCTCATTTGGGTCAATTAAGGAGCATCTGGGGGTCCAAGGTCGGAAAGCTGTCTGGAGATGGCCATTTGGAATAGTAGATCAAAAATGGAATTCTGAAGACGGAACTCCGAGCTCCGGGGTCCGACGGGTTGCATGGCAATCAGGAGATTAATGTTTTCTGCTTGAGTGCTTGGGTTTGAGGCACTGGGAAGCCGTCCATCCTTCACCATTCGAAATTCCGGAGGGGGTGGCCTGACGGACAGGGTTCAACGCGAGGGTCGACAAGAGGTTAATGATTAGGGCAATGTTATGGTGAACCCGCAATGTCTCGCTGACCCCCAAGAGCAAGACCGGACCTGGTATGAGCATCCGCCGCTCGAATTCATTTTGAGGCCTACAACGGTTGGGAAGGCGGAGCCCAGAGCTCGGAGGGGTGGGCGAGACTTGCCCCTTCGAAATGGCGGATGAGAGAAGGACTTCCAAACGGCTGGAGCTGGCACGGTCGAGGTCATTTATTGTTCAAGTTGAATCCTAGCGGAAAATGGGGGCACGTGGCCCAGAGGGCAGAACGATGCCGGGTATTCGTCATTCGCGACGGTGAGGATCACACGGAATCACCAAGAGAAAAGTGATATCGCCGTGATGTCTTGGCAATTGTTAGGAGTCTCACTGAAAGCGAACGCATCGCCAAGATGAAAGGAGCTTGCAGTAAGGTCTCAGTGAAGCATGAATGTCTCCCTGATAGAAATGAAACTCAACAAGATGAAAGAAACCCACCATGAGCTTTTCCGACTAGGACTTGTCTCGCCGATGGAGAACAAGGTGCGGAAACCCGACTGCAGAGTTCTGGAGAGCTAAAGGCTATTTTGAAATTCCTAGTTTTTTGCTAGGTATTAGCCCTCTAAGGGAGTATCCGGTCCTGAGGGGCACGAATGCCCCTACGAAGAATGACCACATAGGGATAAAGCTCCGAATTAATCATGAGGGTGCTATGTTGGTTTTCTCAACTTTCGATGGCATGGGTTTTGTTCATTGTGCCATATTTTATCATTCACATGTCATTTTGATGATTATTGTTCATTTTAATCCCTAGAAATCATGAAAACAATGTTCGGGAGGGTGAACAGAAAACCTACCTCAAACACTCGATGCGGGGAGGTGGTGGAATCTACTCATAATTGGTGGAGTGATGGCGAGGGTGATGAGCGTGAAGGTTTCGAAGATGGTGGGCTCCTCTAGGAAGTTCTCTAATCACTTTGCAACTCTGACAAGTGAGAATGATTGGATTGAACCTTATATTTATACTCTCCACCGCCATTAATGGCTCTATTAAATGTAGGTATAGCGTGCAAGGAAGTTGGTGAATTTGAATTCACCAATGGCAGCGGGAGACCTGGGGTCTAGCGACTGGGAAGGCGCACGATGGCGAACGTTTGACAAGTGCCACTCGAAAATCACCAGTGGAAAAGGGGAGGTTGGGGCCCGGAAGGCGGAGCTCCACCAGAGGTCCGTCATGAGCAATGGCGAAACACTCAGGGAACCCTAGAAGTGGAAGTCCGGGGTCCCGGGCCCAGAAGGTCAGAAAGTAGCCAAGACTTCACAAATTTTCACTAGATGGAGAATGAGGATCCAGACTTTGGGGTCCGGAAGGAGATGACCCAATCACCGTGGGGAACGGCACATGTAACCGAGGAACTCAGCAAGCGAAACCCAAAGGGTCTGGCCCGAGAGAGCCCGAGGCTGGTGGCAAAGGAAAACTATTACAGAGTCTCTGCAAGGTACCAGAACTTGACAAAATTAAAAGGGGAAAGTGCGGTCAACTCATGATGAGACTTTGAAGGAGCGTTGACCACCCAGGACACCAAAATGGGGCATGCAAAACAAGGCGGTGACCAAACGACCTGACAAGGCAAAAGAAAAGAGGGTCCCCATTCAGAACGAGGCGTGTGTGCTGAGGGCACAACACTCACATGATGTTTGTCTAATTGAGAACACATTTATACACATCAATTCCTATTAATTGCAAATAAATGTAATTCACTAATGATTTGGTAGACCTTTGAGTAAATATTTATCTATTTGCTATGAATTAGGGGATACTTAACACTTGTATTCCATAATTGAGATATCTTTTAATGAATTTTGTTCTCCTTTTAAATCCATAGCTAGGCTTATCACTATTTAATTTATTTGCAATATTTCCTAGAAAATAGAGTAGTGCTTCATCAATTCAGATAACGAAGTCAAATATGCAACAACCAGTAATATATCAACCATTTAATTGAAACATTAGTGGGCAATTGTAATACTACTTTGTAGTATTTAACTCACTACATCTAGAACACTTATTACCAAATATTGTACTCTTCGTTCACAAACCTGTGACTTTATTTAAGAATTTAACCAAATCTTTGAATTGGAGCAAAAGGAAATTCACACATCCAATTAAAACAACTAGAGACAAATAAAATATCATTTATTATTTTCATTTATAATCCACAAGAGAATTGCATAAGAGAATAAATGCTCAAGAATTAAGATTTTTTGCTATATCTGTGGCTTCTATAAAACTAATTTAAAATTCTTACATACATGACCCATAACCAAGACAATTTACTATTCTACTCATTTACACTTTCTATAGTATGCTCCTTCATAAACTTAGCTTCCACCTAGACTATTACCTAATTAAAAAATTGAACGCTTTGTAATGAGCCATGAAATCCCTTTTATAGATCAAGGGAGAAACAAGCGTCAGAATCAATTGTAATTATAGTTCATATACATTTCATTTCAAAACCAATTTAATTTCATTTTAGATATTTCCAGAGTGGTTTCCTATAATCATTTACCAAACATGGGAAACAAAATTTATACCATTTCCCCAAAAAAAACTATTTGATGCTGCAAAATTCATTGTTAGCTATTAACAAGCCTTTACATTTCACACCCACTTCAAGCCAAAAAGTTCTTCATCATGTCATAAAAAAACCACCAAAGTTAGTACAACTACCACAAAACTATACTAAATCACCATTATCACCAAACAACAAAACCATCTAGAACTAGAAACCAGATGCAATTCCATTCAACTAGAACTAGAACTGGAATACACACACCCACTTCATGTTCTCTCAAATGTTGGAGAAGCCACAACTTATTCTTCATTGGTTCCCATTCAAACAATAGAGTAAATATTCCTAATTGGTGTCTTTATGGAATTTGGGACAACTACTATTACTTCATCATCTGAGCTTGCTAATTCTATCAGAGCCATAAGATACTGTTGGTAACTAGAATTAATCTCAGTCATGCTATTTGAAAGATCATCTAAAATATTAATAGGAGAATGGTGCCATCCTAGATAATCTTTACCATAATTAATCCTTCTCCTTGTTTCCCTTATGGACCTAGCAAGATCCTTTTCTTTAGCTTCAGTTATTTCTCTAGTCACATCTCGACTCATTAACTAGTAATTTCTCCTCATAGCAACTTGCACAGACTTCTTGCCATGGGTCTATTTCTTACCTCCTTCCTTTGGAGTTGTAGCAACTCTTGGTGTGCTTTTTCCACTCCCTAGATCACCATGGTGCAATTCCTACAAGCTAAGAAAATGTAGACTAGAAGACTCCTCACCTTCCTCATAGAATCATTTTTTTCATCTATACTTGCACTAGTTAAAAAAATACAATCAACCTCTTATTTATCAAGCAAAATAAGCATGCTAGTCATCAATTAATGAAAACCAACACAAGTGAGTAGATTATCAACCACTGGTGTTCACATCACAACCATTAATTTCCCAGGTGCATAAAAATCTATTTATCATCCTCAATGATTACATGAGATTAATCATTCGCACACACCAGTACTAAAATTGATTACTCAAGTAGAAATTTTGTCATTAATGCTCACTCACATAGAGAAAAACAACTATTACCTTCATATTTCTAGTTTTGAATGTTGGTCATTGATTTCCTAATGAGGTGGTGAATTGAACAACCCAAATTGAGTGAATCAAGTTTGAATTTTCATCTCTATCACTTGCCAATTTATGGCTAATGGCATTCATCCAGCTAGGTTCCAACACACCCATCCATGGGCTCAACCATTCATGTCCAAGTAGACCAGGAATCCACATTTCATTCAATCATAGACCTTGCAAGTCTTCGGAAAACATTACTTTAATCGTGCGAGGTGAGCGATGAATGGTTAAGATCTGATCTTGACATTACATATCAACAGTTGATCTTAGATCCATTGAGTGTTGGGTGTTTAAATGTAGACTAGGCCCTACCTTAGTGAGTACATGCATCAAGCAATTGTAGACCTCACGCCATCTTGAAAACCATTATTTAAATCATGTGAGGTATGCGATTGACAGTTGGGATTTGATCTCTAGATCTGGTGGGTGGGATTTCTATGCATGCAAATAAAGTTAATCTTAAATATGGGGCCACAATTCAACTAACAAGACCTAAGCATCAGGAAAATGATGTAAAACATAAGTCCTTTTCCATAAAATATTTTTCCTAACTTTGGGAAGCTTTAAATTGATACAAGGCACGGGTTGACTGATGGACCTAGACAAAGGGTTTAGTGATAATATGCATTCAATGGCTTAAATTGTGACTTAAATGACCCAAAACTAGGTAAAACATGTCAACAAAGGATTAAAACACCAAATGGTTTATGATGAAACTTTGCAAAATGAGGCTTTCTAGACCAAAACCCTAACCCATTCCTAGATTAAATATTTTATCACTCTAAAATATTTTGTTAATTATATTCAATAAATTGTCAAGGATTTAAAGATAATGTAAACTACTAATTTCTATCATTTTATCCATAGATTCAATTTATAATTTTAATGAAATTTTAAAAGGAATATTTTTATCTTTTTTTGTTAAATTTTAATAAATATTTATAATATTTATATTATTTTATACTGACAATAAATATCATTGTGCATAAATTAATACAAATATAATCTTTCCAAAATTTCTTATAATTAAATCATTAACTCCAATATGTGGCACACCTATATTTTTTGATATTTTTTTATTGAATATTTTAATTATTAATTATAATTAGTACTATTGCAAATTTAAGCTTACATTCTACCATAATGTGTTCCTATTTTCCTATTTATCAAAATTATTATTATTATTGTTGAAAAATGTGTCATAAACCTTGCATCCTAATTTTTGTATTTATTTATTATCTTTTAATTAATTTTTAAACCTTATGAAAAAATATGTCTAACTATAACTTGACAATTATTTTCATTTGTATATTTTGTTATGATGCATGTAATATAATATATTTTGATGTAAGATATATAATAGCATCTATGGTACATGTAGGAACATGTAAGAGAGGAGTTATATCATAGAAATTTTTTTTTTGATCAAATTATTATACACCATATTAATGTATCTTTAAATACATTTGAATATGAAAAAATAGACTGCCCATTTTGGGGGAGGAGTCTATAACAACTAATGGCATGCCACCTCATGATGAATGGTGTTTGAATTTGGGCTAAAATATGACACCATTTTTATAGTTTTTACAAATCATATTTGGTTTGTGGTTTGATTTTTCTCATTTTTGGAAGCTAGAGAGAATAGTTTCATAATAAGTTTGTAGGTACATTATATGGTTGGAATTTTTACAAAAAGGAGGGTAAAAAATTATTTATCATAAAAGAACAAGACTACAATCAACAATCAAAACAAGAAGGTTGGGAGGCCCCAAAGGACAAATAAACAAAAGTAGAAAACCCTAAGCTAAAACATGCCCACCTAGGGACCAGGTCACCAATCCCCTTAACCTTGCATATCCACATGAAACAACCTCTAGAAATTACCCACAAAATACTCAGGAAGTTGCTCCCATTCACTAACTTGCCAACCATGTAGGCCCCCCAAAGCCCATTTGGTAAGGAAATCAACAACACTATTCCATTGCCTTAGGATGTGAATAAAGGATACCTTATCCAAGAAACTAATCAACCTTAGAATTTGTCTAGCTATTGAAGATAATTGTCAATTCACCCCCTCAAAAAAAAATTATTCAACACATTAACAAGAATCAAAGAGTCAAATTGATTAACTATCTTGTACCATCCCAGGGCATAGGCCTTCTCCAAGGAAGTAAGAATATCAAGAACCTCCATTATATTATTAGTCTAATTCCCATTATAAATGGAAAGGAATAACATAACCAAGATTGATTTATCTTTTATCTCTACCAACTTCTCCTACACTAGCTTGTATAGGATTACCCCTAGACAATCTATTTGTATTGATCTTCAAGGCACCATTAGAAGGGGGGACCATTTTCCATGTTGTTCAATTTTTCTCTTGGGATTCCTACCCTTTGAAGAGATAGAGTACTTCCTCCCCTTTTTGATTAATCTTAACCTCAACATCGCCTCAACCTCTCAATGATTATGTCACAACCCTCCTTCTAGAACATTTGGAATGAGACTCTTTAATTATTAAATTAAGTTGGTTTGATGGTAATTATTGTTTTATTTTATCAAAAAATAACCAAAAAAAGTAATTAATAATAATAATAATAAAGTTAAATTTATAAATTAAATTATTGAGATTCAAATAAAATAATTACTTAATAAAAAAATAAAATAAATAAATAAACTTGCAATGAAAAATTTAATTTTAGAAATAAGAATCTTTTCCAAATTATAAATGAAATAGGAATTAAATTCTATTTGATTTAAAAAGTTTACATATTTTCCTACGTCATCATTCTATGTGATGAAAGAAAGGGCCCCAAATTTATATGGTTTATCTAGATGAAAAGGAAAATGAAAATACTCCAACATTTGAAAATTCTCCTTTCCTCTAGCATTTTAAGGATGTATTTCCAAAAGAACTACTTGGCTTGCCTCCTAGAATAAAATTTGATTTTCCTATTGATATTATACTTGGAGTTGAACGAGTTTCAAGGGTACCCTACCCTATGAACACAACAAAACTAGCAAAACTAAAGATGCAATTAGAAGAACTCCTAAAAAAGGGATTGATAAGGCCAAGTGTATCTCCTTGGGGATCACTAGTCTTGTTTGTTAAAAGGAAAGGTGGGACTTTAAGGTTGTACATTTATTATAGAATGTTGAATAAGGTCACAATAAAGAATAGGTACCCCTTACCAAACATTGAGGATTTTTTTGATCAACTTAAGGGAGCAATAGTGTTTCCCAAAATTGACCTTCAATCAGGGTACCATCAACCTAGAATAAAATAAGAAGACATCCCAAAGACAACATTTAGGACAAGGTATGGGCATTATGAGTTTATAGTTGTACCCTTCAGTGTAACTAATACTCCAGGTGCTTTTATGAACTTGATGAATAGCATCTTTCATGACTTCTTAGACCAATTTGTCTTGGTGTTTCTCGATGACATTCTAATTTACTTGAAAAATGAAGAAGAGCATTTGACACACCTTCAACTAGTTTTGCAAATATTAAGGGAACATATATTATATGGGAAATTGTCAAAATGTGCTTTCTTTGAAAGGAAAATTCACTATCTTGGGAATATTATATCCAAGGAAGGAATTGCAGTTGACCCTAAAAGGAGAAAGGCAATAGTTGAATTTCCAATTCCTAAAAATGTTTTAGAGGTGAGAAGTTTTATGGGATTAGCAGGATATTATAGAAGGTTTGTTGAAGGATTCTCGAGAATTGAAAACCCCATTAATTCATTGCAAAGGAAGGGTAAGAATTTTTTGGGGAATGAACAAAGTGACAAGGCATTTAAAATTTTGAAAGAAAAGCTAACTACTACACCTATTTTAAAGGTCCTAGATCTAAATCGGCACTTCACAGTGGTAGAAGATGCTTCTAATGAAGGATTAGTGGAAGTCTTGATTCAAGATGAACATGTGGTGGCCTACGAATCTAGGAAATTCAAGACCCATGAAATAAACTATGCCCCCATGATTTGGAGTTAGCAGCCATCGTTCATGCCCTACAAAAATGGAGGAACTTTTTTTTGGGAAAGCCCTTTGAAGTAAAAATAGATCATCAAGGGCTCAAATATATCTTCACTCAACCCCCCTTGAATGTTAGGCAAAGAAGATGGTTAGAGTTCTTAAGTGAATATGATTTTGAAATTGATTACATCAAGGGTAAGGAAAATAGGGTGGTAGATGCTTTAAGTAGAAGAAGGCACTTGATGACCATAGCAACCTTCAAAACATCTTTCAAGGAACAAGTGATGGAAGAGAAAAACAAGGATCCATGATATGAAAAAGTTAAGTTAATCTTGGAAAATGATCCAACTAACCCAAAGGTTGAAGGGTACTCTTTTGATGAAGATAAATTATTAAGATTCAATAATAGAATCTATGTCCCTAACTCGGGTGAAATAACGAAGATAGTTTTAACAGAAGCTCATAAGACTCCTTATGCAGGGCATCCTAGGGTAAATAAACTTTGTACAGACCTAAAGAAATTATTCTTTTGGAATGGGATGAAAAAGGACATAGTGCATTATGTGGAAAAGTGCTTGGAATGTAAAAGGGTAAAAGTAGAACATAACCATCCAGTAGGGTTGTTGTATCACCATGATATACCTCTTCACAAATGGTAGGTCATTAGCATAGATTTTGTACAAGGGCTACGTATGATGCCATTTAGGCATAATGCAATAATGGTGGTGATTGATAAGCTCACCAAAGTGGCTCACTTTATACCAAGGAACTTAATTGATGATGCCACTACCTTGGAAAAATGTTTTGTAAAGGAAATATTTAGGCTTCATGGCATTCCTAAGAAAACTCATATCAAACATAGATACTAGATTTACTTCAAGGTTTTATTCAACTCTTCAGTTAGCATTGGGAACACAAGTAAGTTTTAGTTTAGTATACCATCCTGAAACTGATGGAAAAATAGAGAGAACAAATTAGATTATAGAAGACCTACTTCAGATGTACTACATGGACCAACAAACAAAGTGGGAAGAGTACCTTCCATTAGTGGAGTTTTCATATAACAACACTTTCCAATCTTCTCTCGGAATGGATCCTTTTGAGGCTTTATATGGAAGGCCTTGTCGAACGCCCTTAGGTTGGGATAGCCTTGAAGATAGAATAATAATTGGTCTTGATATGTTGAAGGAAATGGAAGAAAAAACTAAAGAAGTAAGGAAAATATTAAAGGAATCCTTAGATAGATAAAAGAGTTATGCAGATAAAAAGAGAACTCGAAGGGAGTTTGAGGTAGGTGAAAGGGTATTCTTTAGGGTCAAGCCTCACAAGATTTCTATAAAATTTGGAAAGAAAGATAAACTATGACTTCGATATGTTGGTCATTTTGAAATTTAGAAAAGATAAATCTAGTTGCTTACCAGTTGGCCTTACTTCCCCAACTAAGTTGAATCCATGATGTATTCCATATATCACTTCTTAAGAAATATGTACATGATGATGAACATATTCTAAATTGGAATGCACTACAGGTCCAAGAGCCAGGGAGAATAATAGTAGAGCCTTACAAAATCTTGGAGAGGCACCAATATCGATTGCGCAACAGAGAGGTTAAGATTGTAAGGTGCAATGGGGTCAATACGATGATGAAAATGCCACATGGGAAGATGAAAATGATATGAAACAATTGTTTTCTTTCTTTTTTTAGACTTGATACTTTTGAAGTTGTGGAATAAGTGCATCATGATGATGCACAATATAAGGGGTAGAGGATGTCACAACCCTCCTTCTAGACCATTTGGAATGAGACTCTTTGATTATTAAATTATGTTGGTTTGATGGTAATTATTGTTTTATTTTATCAAAACTTAACCAAAAAAAAGTAAGTACTAATAATAATAATAAAGTTAAAGTTATAAATTAAATCATTGAGAAAATAAAATAATTACTTTATAAAAAAAAAAAACTTCCAATGCAAAATTTAATTTTAGAAATAAGAATCTTTTTCAAATTATAAATGAAATAGTAATTAAATTCTATTTCATTTAAAAAGTTTACACATTTTCCTACTTCATCATTCTATTTTTTTCCCACTCATTTTGGAATTAAATCTTCCCTTATTAATCAATTGTTCTTTCTTTTGGAAACATCATTTTATAACTATATGTAAAATAAGAAACTTCAAGTACATCTTTATCCATCATTTTAAAATTAAAAGTTTATTATTATCCCCTCATGAGTTAAAATAGAAACTTTCTCTTCACTTTCCTGATCTCAATTGTTGATTTTCACCATTAAATCTTGACCACTTATTTTACCATCAATGCTTGACAATTGAAATAGTATGCAATTTGCTAGAAATATGGCTCTCTAGCCTCTTTTTAGAGGAGGAAAAAAATAATTTCAAAAAACCTTCATAATCATTGATTATCATTCTTGATTCTGTACCTTTCTTTGCATATTAAGTTCTTAGGAAAGATAGGAAGTAGGAGGAGGAGGTTCTTTCCATGTTTGGTTGTAGAAGAGAAAAGAATTGGAAGGATCAAAAAGAGTGGTTTCAACAGAGAAAGGAGTTGGAAAAATTGTGTTATAGGTAGGAATCAATGATGCTCCCTTCTCCTTTAATTGATTTAGAGTAATTTCTTTTACTCCATGACAATCTTGCTTTCAAATGAGTTAGATTTAAATTTGATAATAATTTTATAGGAAAGATTAAGTTTTATACTAAGATTTAAAACTTATAAAAGAATATTTACTTATGCTAAGAATTAAAATTGATAAAACATTTTTTTTCTTAAAATTCTATTGAAGAATAAGTAAAAAAATTATTTAAAAATAGAACTTAAATTCTATCTAAAGAAACTTAATTGAAAAAATTACTTCCTAAAAATTTACCTTATTTATCAAATCTTATTAATAAAAAATAAATAAATTATTTCATACTTCTCTCTGGAAATTCATCTTTTATTATTGTTTGAATATTGCCGAATTAGATTAAAATTTACTCAATTCATGTTTGACTTCTTATTACTAAAAAAAAATTATTGAAAACATAATTGAGAATTTTCTACAAATTTATTGAAATTTTATTTTAAAATTTTTACTCAAACATTTTTGTTAAAAAACAAAAGATTCATTGATGTTATATTTTTCAATTTTACTTAAAACAAAATTAATGAAATTTTTTCATTAAAATTAAACAAATTATTTACTTACATTTTAATTATATAGCTAAAAAAATTTAATTAAAATAAAATATATATATAGATACAAAACATGTATAAAACATCTTAAGTTTATAAGCTAGAATATTAAAAAATATAGGGTTGGGCCCTTTATATAGGCTACAACATTACATAGTTGTGAGTGGATAAAGAGTTGCTGCCTTTATGCAACACAAATAGTATAAAATATATCTTTATAATTTTGTTTTAAAACCTTATCAAAATTCTTCAAAATTTAGAGTGTAATTTTTATTAATTTTTTTTTTTTTTATGTTCTTTTCTTTACAATATAAATTTTCACTAATTATATAATAAATGATAGTGATTTAAAATTTCATTAATTTTTGTTAATAATTTTATTTGTAAAATTTTATTTATTATTATTGGAAAGATTAAATTAATCAACTTTTTTTTAAAATATTAAAACTAAGATTATAGTTAATTAATAAAAAAGATCGTCTATCAAGCTTATATATAAAAGAGGGAAATAATTAAATTGTTCATCAAGAAGTAATAATAAGTGAATAAACTTGATCTCAATTCTACCAGTAATTTTAAAATGGAAAATTTTAAGGGAATATTCGTAATTTTAAAATTGGAAACTTAAAGAAATATTCTTTTTGATGTTTTTTGGAAATGTTTCTTAAACAATAATTTTAAATTTGGAACCTAAAACAAAATAACATATATTTTTATTTTTTTCAACAAATCATTTAAAAAAAGAAGCTATAGCAATAAATTAAGGGGAAAAAAAGGGGGATTTCTTTTATAAAGAAAATAGATTTATAGACTAATGAGAAAATCTAAACAAATTGTACAAAATGGAAATTTAAAACAATAAAGCACAAAAATAAGATTTGTTTTTTTTAATTCATTATTTACTTCTAAATTAGTTATAATTAATGTTTTTTAGGAATATTATTTTAATTTTATTTGTGAAAATGTATACTTTTCATTGGTTAGTAAATTAATGAGAATTTTTTTTTATTTCTTTCATATAATTATTATTAAGTTAACTTATTTAACTTGACACAATACATTTTAATGTACTCATTGTTTTAATTTATTATAAAATTTGCAATGTAAGAAAGTAAAATAGTTTCCAATCTCTCAAATGATTATTATCTAATTTTACAAAATGATTTATAATTTCTTTTATTTAGTTACTTATCAAGTTTTATTTTAAATTGTAATGCCCTACTTCAACTTATTTAATCTTCTTTTCACTTGTCAAATTTGTGATCAATTTGTTTGCAAAATAGATTAGAAATGACAATAAAATTAAATTGATTATATTTTGTCAAGTAGTTAATGATTGATGAATTAAACGATAGCCAATTTTCTTGAGGATAATTGTTTAATTGCATTAATCCTTAGTAATTATTTTATTTCCTTATGTATGAAATGTTTAAACCCAATTTGTAATTATTTTTGAAAAAGTAGATTAGTATCTCAAATTTCATTAATTTATTTGTATTGGCCATGGTATAGTTAGAACACATTAATGTTCATTTCATTTTCAAAAGTTTGTTATCTTGCAAGAAGTAATTAGTTAGTTGTTATTTTTTTCTTAGCTAGGTAAACATTAATCAAGAGTTGAAACTAAAACTTAGCAGCATTCAGTATATGTGGTGCCTCTAGCTCACATTTGCGGGTAATGCCATTGTGCTTGTGCTACTGCATCCATAGCCTAATACAGCTGCAACAACGACATGTGTGGCATTGTCCCTTTAAATCGCCAAGGAGTAATAAGGAACATCTGATGTATTAAAATCCAAGAGATGGGTAATGTCTCTTGGATTGATAATTTAATAAGATAATTGTAAATGAACAAAACCTCTACTAGTTCAAACCTAGAAAACCCCATTGTAGGATTTATTAGAATTTATTTTGAAGATATGTTAATTTAAAGGTAATTGAATCTCAAACAGGTTTAAGGGAGATGTCATTAGAAATTAGGATTTAGATATTTCAGAAACAAGTAATAGTCTCAGAGACTATCTACTTATTATTTCATTGCTCCCCTTCAAGTACCTAGCAGTCAAAGAGGAACTATCTGGGGAAATGGGGCCCTAGAAAGGGCTGCATACCCACAAAATAGTTCACATCAAACATAGTTTAGAAAACAAAACTACATATTCTACGCCTTGATCCTATTTGGAAGTAGGGTATGTAGGCGGTTTGGGAAATGAAGAATGCTCCCAGTACCTCAGGCATTCAGGGATGGGCTTAGGAAAAGTTATATTAAAAATAAATTAAAAATTAATATTTCAAGAGAATTGTGTGATTGTTAAGGGGGTGGTTGATAATGTGTAACATAAAAGTAACATAAAAGTAACATAAAAACACATTCTTTGTATACTCAAAAGGAATCCTGAATGGATTCCCTTGACTCCCTGAGGCCTTAGGACGAATTCTGAGGTGGGACTCAAGCTATATAATCAATATTACATATTCCTAAGGACAACGAACTCGGTGCACCTCGAAGGGGAAGTGTAGTCTTTAGTGAGTGACTTAGGACTCAGATGGTCTCGATGAGTTTAAGTCTCTAGCCAGAGCACATTCCTATCCTTTATGGATAGATGCCTACCCCATTTGGGTAGATTCTTATCCCGTATGGATAGATGAATCGTTGTCCCATATGGAAAAATACAGGTATATGCAGGATCATGATGGGCTAAAAAGTGGCAATATTATGGGTATTTGTAGGGTATGTGGCTGACGACATTTTTTACCCAAAATTGATGAAACGAAAAGGGTTTTTACAGGAGATTCTCAGCTTTCCACCAATATAAATTATACTTTAATTTTAATTTAATAAATAATTATTATTCATTTTCTATTAGAATTACAACTAAAGTCCTAATCGATAGGCTGATTGAAAAACATCTATACCTTTCAAACGGTATCACATTTTTTGAATTTGAAACATGCATAACATTATATGCTTCACATAATATATGATTAAAAAAAGAAAAAATAAATTTCATTAATTTTTGACCAAGTTAAGGTGGTCAGACATACGAGTTTTTTTTATTTTTAAAAATTTGTAGTAAAAAATTCATAATTAATTATTTACTTGGAAACAAATTACCAAAAAATATTCATCACATCCGGAGATGAGTCCTCTACTTATATATAAAATCTTATAAAAAAATATTATCATTTTCTTATGGTCAGGGTGGTCAGACATACGAGTTTTTATATTTTTAAAAATTTGTAATAAAAAATTAATAATTAATTATTTACTTGGAAACAAATTACCAAAAAATATTCATCACATCTAGAGATGAGTCCTCTACTTATATATAAAATCTTATAAAAAAATATTATCATTTTCTTATGGTCAGGGTGGTCAGACATACATCTACTTATTTTTTCCCTAAAATTTAAGTACTACTACATTGAAATTTCAAATTTTCACCAAATAGATTTGATTTATATCTAAATAAACCTAGTATTTTAGAAACTAAATTCAATTTTCTACAAATTCTATTCTTACATATTTTTGAAATAATATAGATAAGTTATTCAAATTTTTACATCAAGTTGCCTAACATTGATTTTTTTGAATTTTTTGCAACTAAAGGGCCTTTTTTTTCCATGATGATCCTGCACATACCTATACCTAACCCATATGGTTGGATTCCTATCTCGTATGGATAGAAGTACCTAAGTATACAATTGAATAAACATATAATAAGATAACAATCAAGGAAAAAAAAATAGTGGTAAATTTTGGGTTAATGGTTGGGTTATTACATGTGGTATTAGAGCTAAGTTCAAAAGCTAGGCCTTGAGCTCACTATAACTTGCACAATTATTAATTTAAAATTTAGTTTTGAGACTTTTCAAACTATTAATTGGAAAAATTGTAATTTTAGGAAAATTATATGGCAAGGACAAGAGCAAATCGTGCTAGAGCTACTGAAAATCAGGAAGAGAATAACAACAATGAACAACAAGCACAAGGGGGTAACAACACATAAATTGATGTCATTATAAATCTATTAACAGAACAAAGGGATAAGATTAGCTCCTTGGAATATTTTGTGCACGACCTTAGGGAAGGGAAAAACACTATTGAAAACATAATTGAACCTAAGAATGAGAACCCTCCCAATAACTAGCAAGAAAATAAGGTGATCATAATTACACCTAGGGTAGAAAATAATATCATGGAGTTATCTAAGGATTTGAAGAAAATCACTCCACCCAAGTTTGATGGGAGGAAAATAGGCAAAGGAGAAAAAAATTGGTTAAATGAGATGGAAAAACATTTTGAGTTAAGAGATTTTAGTGAAACAAATAAAACATTATGGGGTTCCTATCAGCTCATTATGGACGAAGCTAGTTGATCGTGGACCAACACCAAGGAACAAAATGGGTTCTAAAACAAGGAAACAATTGCATGGGATCAATTTTTTCAGCACTTTTGCAAGAGGTGGTTTCCACAATTATTTTTTGATGAGAAGATGGCTGAATTCCACAAGCTTTGATAAGGGTCATTAATAGTACAACAATATTGGGATAGTTTGCTAAGTTATTGAAGTATGTTCCCATGTACCAAAAGGATGAAAAAATTCAAACAAGCAAGTTTATTTTAGGTTTGAACACCAATATAGGGGAAAAGGTTGACTTGCTTGGACCTAAAAATAGGAATGATGTGTTGGAAAAATCCCTTAAGTAGGAAAAGAAACTACAAGCCCTAGCAATAGCAAGGTAGAGCTTCAATAATAATAGGAACCCATCTTTTAAAAGGAAACAAGAATTCAAGGGGAACCATGACTTTAACAAGAATCAAAGGAATAACTCATATGAAAGAAGATCACTACCAATCCAAAATCAAAGGAATGGGTACATGCAAATAACAAGGGAAACTTTAATAGAAATGATCAGAGGAACTTCAATAGGTTAACTAACCCACCAAGATTGAACAAAGTAAGAAGCAATTCCTCGAGGAATCAAGTGCAACGAAGACCACCAGGTGGATGCTTCATGCATGGGGATAATCTCTGTGCTAGAGAATTTCCAAGAATGCAAGGTCAAATTAGAGCCAACCAACCACAACGAGGTCCCCAACAAAGGATGCATGGAGTAGTTAGGAACCAACAAACTAGATACCAGAATGTACCCATAGAAACCACAAGTAAACTTTTGAAGCAACCAATTTCAATCCTAATTAACACGGGATCATTTGAATGCTTTATTTCTCTAGAATTAGTAAGGAAAATTTCATTAAGAGTTAGTCATATGGAATCATCATGGACAGTTTAGTATGGGGATAAGGCAACTAGGGCAGTGCCCAAGTGTTTATCAAAAGCATTTGAGTTACAATTCCTTGAATTTGAGACTAGGGTGGATCTCTATATGGCACCCCTAGGGTCATATGATGTCATTATTGGGATGAGTTGGCTAATAGGTCATAAGGCTATTGTAGATTGTTACAACAAGTTGGTAGATTGTTTGGATAATGAAGGTAAAAGGGTTAAAATTTGAGGTAACCTTAGGCCCATAAGTGTGGAGACTATATTATCCATGCAATTAAAGAAGGAAATAAAGAAAGGGGCCCAAATTTATATCGTTTATCTAGATGAAAAGGAAGATGAAAATACTCCAACCTTTGAAAATTCTCCTTTCCTCTAGCATTTTAAGGATGTATTTTTAGAACTACCCGGCTTGCCTCCTAGAAGAAAATTTGATTTTCCTATTGATATTATACCTGGAGCCAAACCAGTTTCAAGGGTACCCTACCGTATGAACACAATAGAACTAGAAAACTCAAGATGCAATTAGAAGAACTCCTAAAAAAAGGTATTGATAATGCCAAGTGTATCTCCTTGGGGAGCACCAGTCCTGTTTGTTAAAAAGAAAGATGGGACTTTAAGGTTGTGCATTGATTATAGAATGTTGAATAAGGTCACAATAAAGAATAGGTACCCTTTACCAAGCATTTAGGATCTTTTTGATCAAATGAAGGGAGTAACAATGTCTTCCAAAATTCACCTTTGATCAGGGTAGCATCAACTTAGAATAAAAGAAGAAGACATCCCAAAGACAACATTTAGGACAAGGTATGGGCATTATGAGTTTACAGTTGTACCCTTCGGTGTAAATAATGCTCCAGGTGCTTTTATGAACCAAATGAATAGTGTCTTTCATGACTTCTTAGACCAATTCATCTTGGTGTTTTTGGATGACATTCTAATTTACTAAAAAAATGAAGAAGAGCATTTGACACACCTTCAACTAGTTTTGCAAAGATTAAGGGAACATAAATTATATGGGAAATTGTCAAAGTGTGCTTTCTTTGGAAGGAAAATTCACTATCTCGGGCATATCATATCCAAGGAAGGAATTGCAATTGACCCTGAAAAGATAAAGGTAATAGTGGAACGGCCAATTCCTAAAAAAAATTCAGAGGTGAGAAGTTTTATGGGATTAGCAGGATATTATAGAAGGTTTGCTGAAGGATTCTCTAAAATTGCAAACACCATTACTTCATTGCAAAGGAAGGGTAAGAAATTTTTGTGGAATGAACAAAGTGATAAAGCATTTAAAATTATAGAGGAAAAGCTAACTATTGCACCTATTTTAAAGGTCTTAGATAAAAATGGGAACTTCACAGTGGTAACAGATGCTTGTATTGAAGGATTAGGGGGAGTCTTGATTCAAGATGAAGGTGTGGTGGTCTATGAATCAAGGAAATTGAAGGCCCATCAAATAAAATATGCCCCCTATTATTTAGAGTTAGTGGGCATCGTTCATGCCATACAAAAATGGAGGCACTTTTTTTGGGAAAGCCCTTTGAATTAAAAAAAGATCATTAAGGGCTCAAATATATCTTCACTCAGCCCCAGTTGAATTCCTGAAAATAAGATGGTTAGAGTTCTTAATTGAATATGATTTTGAAAATGAGCACATCAAGGGTATGGAAAATGGGGTGGTAGATGCTTTAAGTCGAAGAAGGAATTTGATGACCATAGAAACCTTCAAAAAATATTTCGAGGAACAAGCGGTGGAAGAAAAAGGAAGGATCCATGGTATGATCAAGTTAAGTTAATCTTGGAAAATGATCCAACTAACCCAAATGTTTAATGGTACTGTCTTGATGAAGATAAATTATTAATATTTAATAATAGAATCTATGTCCCTAACTTGGGTGAATTAAGGAAGATAGTTTGAATAGAAGCTCATAATAATCCTTATGCAGGGCATCTTGGGGTAAATAAACTTTATGCAGACCTAAAGAAATTATACTTTTGGTATGGGATGAAAAAGGACATAGTGCATTATGTGGCCAAGTGCTTGGAATGTCAAAGGGTAAAAGTAGAACATAACCATCAAGCAGGTTTGTTGTATACCCATGATATACATCTTCACAAATGGAAGGTCATTAGCATAGATTTTGTACAAGGGATACCTATAAAGCCTTTTAGGCATAATGAAAAAATGGTGGTGATTGATAAGCTCACCAAAATGGCTCACTTTATACCATGGAACTTAACTAATGATGCCTCTTTGTCAAAAAATCTTGTAAAGGAAATATTTAGGCTTCATGGCATTGCCGAGAAAATCATATCAAATAGAGATGTTATATTTACTTCAAGGTTTTGGTTAACTCTTCAATCAACATTGGGAACACAACTGAATTTTAGTTTAGTATACCATCTTGAAACTGATGGAAAAATAGAGAGAACAAATTAGATTGTAGAAGACCTAGTTCAGATGTACTGCATGGACCAACAAACAAAGTGGGAAGAGGGTATGTGCAGGATCATGATGGGCCAAAAAGTGGCAATATGATGGGTATGTGGGCGATGACTTTTTTTTTACCCAAAATTGATGAAATGAAAAGGATTTTTAAAGGAGATTCTCAGCTTTCCACCAATATAAATTATGCTTTATGTTGAATTTAATAAGTAATTATTATTCATTTTCTATTCAAATTATGACTAAATTCCTGATCGATAGACTGATTGAAAAACATCTATAGCTTTCAAATGGTATCACATATTTTGAATCCAAAACATGCATCACATTCTATACTTTAAATACTACAGGATTAAAAAAATAAAAATTGAATTTCATGAAGTTTTGACCAAGCTAAGGTGGTTAGACATACAAGTTTTTATATTTTTTAAAAGTTGTAATAAAAAATTCATAATTAATTATTTAGTTTGGAAAAAAATTACAAAAAAAATGCATCACATCGGGACATGAGTCCTCTACTTATATCTCAAATCTTATAAAAAAATATTATCATTTTATTGCATTAAGGAAGCAGAACTTACTTCTTATTTTTCCTAAACTTTATACTACCACATTGAAATTTGAAATTTTCTCTAAAATATTTCCATTTTCTTTAAAAACCTAGTAGTTTAGAAACTACATTCAATTTACTATAGATTCTATTCTTACATAATTTTGAAATAATATAGATAACTTATTCAAATTTTTAAGTCAAATTTTCTAACTCTGATTTTTCTAATTTTTTTGCCACTTAAGGGCCTCTTTTTTCCATGATGATCCTACACATACCCAAGAGTACCTTCCATTAGTGGAGTTTTCTTATAACAACACTTTCCAATCTTCTCTAGGAATGGCTCCTTTTGAGGCTTTATAGGGAAGGCCTTATCGAACGCCCTTAAGTTGGGATAGCCTTGAAGATAGAATAATAATTGGGCCTGATATGTTGAAGGAAATGGATGAAAAAACTAAAGAAATAAGGAAAAGATTAAATGAAGCCTCAGATAGACAAAAGAGTTATGCAAATAAAAAGGGTACTCAAAGGGATTTTAAGGTGGGCGAAAGGCTATTCTTGAGGGTTAGGCCTCATAAGAGTTGAATAAAATTTTGGAAGAAACCTAAACTAGCACCTTGATATGTTGGCCCTTTTCAAATTTTAGAAAAGATAAGTCTAGTTGCCTACCGGTTGGCCTTACCTCCCCAACTGAGTCGTATCCATGATGGATTCCATATATCACTTCTTAAGAAATATGTACATGATAAAGAACATATTCTAAATTGGAATGCATTACATGTCCAGGAGCCAGGGGGAATAATAGTAGAGCCTTACAAAATCTTGGAGAGGCACTAGTACTGATTGTGCAATAGAAAGGTTAAGCAGTGTAAGGTGCAATGGGATCAGTACAATGAAGAAAATTCCACATGGGAAGATGAAAATGAAATGCAACAATTGTTTCCTTTCTTGTTTTAGACTTGATACTTTTGAAGTTGTTGAATAAGTGCATCAGGACGATGAACAATATAAGGGGCGAAGGATGTCACAACCCTCCTTCTAGAACATTCAAGGAATGAGACTCTTTGATTATTAAATTAAGTTGGTTTGATGGTAATTATTGTTTTATTTTATCAAAACTTAACCAAAAAAAAGTAATTACTAATAATAATAATAATAAAGCTAAAGTTATAAATTAAATTATCAAGAAACTAAAATAATTAATTTATAATAAAATAAAATAAATAAATAAACTTGCAATGCAAAATTTAATTTTTGAAAAAAGAATCTTTTTCAAATTATAAATGAAATAGTAATTAAATTCTATTTTATTTAAAAAGTTTACATATTTTCCTAGTTCATCATTCTATTATTTTCCCACTCATTTTGGAATTAAATCTTCCTTTATCAATCAATTATTCTTTCTTTCGGAAACATCATTTTATAACTACATGTAAAATAAGAAACTGCAAGTACATCTTTATCCATAATTTTAAAATTAAAATTTTATTATTATCCCCCCATGAGTTAAAATAGAGACTTTCTCTTCACTTTCCTGATCTGAACCATTGATTTTCACCATTAAATCTTGACCATTGATTTTACCATCAAAGCTCCACCATTGAAATAGTATGCAATTTCTATAAATATGACTCTCTAGCCTCTTTTTAGAGGAGGAAGAAAAAAATTTAAAAACCCTTCATAATCATTAATTATCATTTCTTGATTCCATACCTTTCTTTGTATAGTAATTTCTTAGGAAAGATAGGAAGTAGGAGGAGGAGGTTCTTTCTGTGTTTGGTTGTAGAAGAGAAAAGAATTGGAAGGATCAAAAAGTGTGGATTCAATAGATAAAGGAGTTGGAAAAATTGTGTTACAGGTAGGCATCAGTGATGCTCGCTTCTCCCTTAATTGATTTAGAGTAATTTCTTTTACTCCATGACAATCTTGCTTCCAAATGAGTTATATTTAAATTTGATAATAATTTTATAGGAAAGATTATGTTTTCTGTTAAAATTTAAAATTTATAAAAGAATATTTACTTATTCTAAGATTTAAAATTGATAAAACATTTTTTTTTGTTAAAATTCTATTGAAGAATAAGTAAAAAGTTTTTTAAAAACAAAACTTAAATTTTATCTAAAGAAAATTAATTCTAAAATTTACTTTCTAAAAATTAATCTTATTTATCAAATCTTATTAATAAAAAAAAAAAAATTATTTCACACATCTCTTTGGAAATTCATCTTTTATTATCATTTGAATATTGACAAAGTAGATTAAAATTTACTCAATTCATGCTTGACTTGTTATTAGTAAAAAGAAAAATTATTGAAAACATAATTGAAAATTTTCTAAAATTTATCAAAATTTCATTTTTAAAATTTAGTCTAAAAACATTCAAAAAAATAAAACAAAACATTCACCATAATATAGTTTTAAACTCACTAAAAAAAAGAAGTGGCCCTACAAGAAATGAGCTTTGCTCATACTTTGGAATTTAGAACACAAAGTTTTAATTAAAATAAATTGTTAAATATATTAATATGTTATATATATATGGAAATTTTCTAAAAATTTATTGAAATTTTATTTTAAAAATTTTAGTCTAAAACATTTTTTTTTAAAATAAAAAATTCATTCATATTATAGTGTTAAATTTTACTTTAAAAAAAATTAGTGTAACTTTATCATTAAAAATAAATAAATTATTTACTTACATTTTTAATTAAATTGCTAAAAAGTTTTAATTAAAATAAATTGTTAAATCTATAAACATATTATATATATATATATATATAACATCTTAAGATTATAAGGTAGAATATTAAAAAATATAGGGTGACCCTTTATGCAGCACAAGAGTATAAAATATATGTTTATAATTTTATTTTAAAAACTTGTCAAATTTCTTGAAAATTTTAGAATGTAATTTTTATTAACTCTTTTTTTAGGTTCTTTTCTTTACAATATAAATTGTCACTAATTATATAACTAATTTAGTTATCTTATTCAATAATATATCTAAATAACACCAAGAAATATCTTAGTGAAACATATAGAATTTTTAGAGTGTTTATATTAGTAATATGTATTTTTGTTTTATTTATGCATTATTGTTGTATTTTATTATTTAAATTATATACTTAGAAATTGTGATAATGAAATTTATATTAAGTTAATTTCTTTTTGTATGAAATGAAAATTATAATTTAATTTGGAATAATAAATAAATTTATTATAATGTTTTAGATATTGATTTATTTTAACTTATAGTAATTGAATGTGTGTATATTAATTTATAGTAATTGTTTATATATTGGTTTAGTATAAATTAATAATATTCAAATAGAGAAGAATGGAATTTTATCATCTTTTCTTGCTTTTTCCTTTAGATCTTCCTCAAGGTGTTTAAATTGGTGTTTATGTTAGGAGTTATAATTTTTATTTTTATTAAAATTAAACAATTTAGTTATATATTTTATATATTTAATAAATTCATGATTTTTAATTTAAAGTACTTTGTGATTTTTTGTCATTTAAATTGAATAATTTAAGATTATATTTAAATATTTCATTTATTTATTATTTTAGATCTTATCATTTTAATAGAAAAAATTCTTTATAGAATCTTTCATTTTATTTTTTATGATACTACTATTAAGATTCAATCTTTTAGTTTCATGAGTAGTGATTCACATAAAATCATCTCTCATAATAACCAAAATCTTCAATTAATTTAAATTATATTTTTTTTTAAAAAATAGACATTTAATTAGTAGTTTTCCTCATTCAAATTAAATAAGATTATATTGTATACATTTAATACCTCATTCAAATTAAATAGGATTATATTTTATACATTTAATTTAATTATTATTCTATCACTTTAATAAGAGGAATGCCATATAAATAATTTCAAGTTGTGTCTAAAGTATTTAAGTTGTGTTTAGAAAAAAAATTATAGGAAAGGTACTAATAAATATTATTATAAACAAGAATATAACAATCTTAAATAAATTTTATAATCATTAAAAAATAAAATCCAATACATTAAATTATAAACTCACAAATTCAAATAATAATTGTGAACTATTAAGATGTAATTTTATATCCACCCATTATTTATAATGGCAACACTTATTCATGGAAAAAATTATAATACTATACTTCAAACTAATATTTTAACTTATTAAACTTTATTGGTCTGATATAGATGTTAAAACACCAAAAAATAATATTGATCATTACATTTGAGTATATAGGAATGAATACAATATCAACAATCCAATAAAGAATGACTCAATGAAAACTATTTAATATAAGTATGACAAACTATCTAATATTATAAGTATGCCAAAATACACCCAACAATTAACATTACATCATTCTCACTGTTTTGGGAATAAGTAAAATCTAAGATACAATACAATATAAACCCAACACTTAGATAGTCTGTCATACAATAAGTATGACAAACTCTCTAATATTATAAGTATGCCAAAATACACCCAAGGATTAACATTACATCATTCTCACCATTTTTGGGAATAAGATTGGTAGCTCTTGTCAATCGAATTGGAATTTTCCTTGTCCACTGCTCCCTATTAACAATACTGCTTAGGAAGGGTGGACATCCCTATCAGGGTATGGTCTCATGAAGGGGGCTTCCTTAAAAATCTCAGCTTATGCTACTTAATCTTTTTAGGAATATTTTAAAGTTCTTGGTCCCATGGATTTAATCTTACAATTCTGCTTAAAATTTTAAGTTCCAAAATTTAAGGAATGAACTGTAGTGCTTTGATAAATAATAATAAACAAATCAAAATTCTCTATTTTTATTTTCTAATAAGAATTTAAAA
>VDFB02371010.1:0-20708 GCA_007258455.2 Sequoia sempervirens
AAAAAGCAACCAAAACAATTAAAAAAAAATTAGAAAACCAAATAAAGGCTTCTTACAGTTCAATCCCCCTCCTCCATGACCAACTCAACCCATTACTACTCAAGCCACAACTGTTTAGCAGTGGTTGCCTTTACCTATGGGGAACTGAAGAGACAATTTACCCCCTTACCTGATACTCTCCATAACACAATCAATCAATTGCTACAACAACAACTGATCACTTTGCCTATAGTCAAACCCCTTGATCCTACTAAGCCTTTACCTCCCACCTTTAAACCAAATGTGTATTGTCATTTTCGTTGCCAAAATGGACATGACATAGAACAATGCAAGTGTCTCAAACACATAGTGCAAGACCTCATTGATTCTGGTCATCTATCTGTTTCAAATGTTAATGTTACCAAAAATATGTCCATTGCCCCCCACAATTAGAATTTGCAAATTTTTACCAACCCCATGCCTAAACACAATATTTCATTTGTCAAAGCCATTGAGCCTTCAAACATTGATGTGATGAATGTTGATACAAATATTGAACAACATAATCTTACTTCAATTATTACCCATGTTAATCATATGGATGAATTGGTGGGTATGATAGATGTTATCCCTTGTAAGGACCCAACTAACAAATCTCCTGATATTACTTTTTCTTCTCACAATATACTTAAAAAATTCTTGATGGTCCTCTTTACATAGTCGGTTGCATCTATGATAAGCCCACCAATGGTATATTAATAGACCCTACCTATGGCGAGAATATGATCATGGAAGAATTTTTATTATTACATGATCTTTATCAAGATGATTATGAAAAACCAATAGCATGGATTAAAACACATACTGGTTTTGTGTGCCCTATGATTGGATTGATCATACTCCCATTACATATAGTACCTAAAACATTGGATGTAACATTCTCTATCATCCCATAGTTGGATTAGTTTTGTCTATGGCTAGGACGTCCTTGGCTTCACATGATGAAAGTTGTTCCTTTAGTTGTTCACAAATTTTTTAAGTTTCCACTTGACAATGAGATATTTACTATACACCATAGTGGATTTAATCTATTGTATTCTAAAGGTAATTTTTCCTTAGAATCCCTTTGGCCTAAACTTATGGAACTCATCACCCCTCGCAAAGACTTCATTTTCATTATCTATCAAAAGTTCAAAGCCAAAAGAATAGCCAAATTATCTCTTCGCCACATGGCCCCGTCCACTTCCACTACTCCTATCCTAGATGAGACAATGCTTCAACCTAAATCTGAACATGAAAAAACAATACAACCTCACATGCAACCAACCATGAACACTTCACCTTCATCGTCTAAATTCCCAAGAGATAATGAAATCAACCTTGTCATTCCTCCTCACATTAAACAAGTTTATAAAGAAAATGAGAAAGTGATTGATCCATCTCCTTTGGTTCCTTCCATTCCTCCTCCTCACGATGAAAAGGAGCCTATGGTGGATCAACCCACTCTTACACCTACAAAAATTCAAAATAGAATCAAACGAAACTGAAGTGCTAGGGAGCATAGACATCGACATCGTATCCTTGCTTGCCAACAACAAACTGAAGAAAAAAAAAAATCAACCTCCACCTTTGACAAAAGCAATACCTAATCACCCTCCTCCTCCTGACTTACCACAAGATAGTACGATACAACCATCACAAAAAAATGATCTGATACAACAGCAACAACTCCCAATACACCTTCATTGGAAATTACCATTTGTCCTCTCGTCGTGATTAATCTGGATGATGAGGAGGAGAAGGAGATCTCTAAAATAGATGAAGAAGTGCATAATAATCTCAATTCTTTATTTTCCTCTTCCATGATGTTACATGCTAAATCTCCTACACCAAGTGAGGAACCTGGTACTTCCCCTAGTTTGACACTTGCAATTCTCCCTTTGGACAATCAACTGCCCTCGCAATACACTGAACATGATTGGGAGGCAGATGACTTGTTAGATGGTTGACTTGCATTTTCCTTAACTAACCTTTTTACATTTTCCTTTCTCTTTTTATTTTCTTTGGTGTAATTCCATGTGCTCTCGTGTTCCCTTGTAATGTGTGTTTGATGTTCTCCCTCTCTTTGTGCACTTCCTCTATTTGTACCTCCATTCTTTTATATGTCATACTTTATCTTTTCTTTTGTGTTCTCCTTTTGGGGATGACACAAAGTGTAGAGACGACCTATGTCTCTTCCATTTTGACCCAATCAGTCCCTTTTCCTTTTTACTTTGTCTTTTCTTGTGTTTTCCTTTTGGGGATGACACAAGGCATTGAGACTAAAATGTCTCCTTCAAGTTGACCCAAAAGCTTTTCCTTTTCTTTCAGCTTTTTATTTTCTTCTCGCTTTTGTTTCTCCTTTGGGGATAATGCAAAGTGTTGATACCATAATGTCTCTTCCATGTTGACCCAAAATGGACTTCCTTTTTCTTTTGTTTTCTCTCTGGTTGTGTCATTCTTCCAATTCTATGTATTTGGTGAATGATGATAGTTCTAAGCTCTTTCATAAAAACATTACAGTAATGAACATACTGACCCCAAATCCATAGATCCCTTATGTGTTTGGTGTGTTCCTTTTTGGGAAACCCCTCTTTATTTTGTTCATTTTTCATTTGCATGACACAACCTTACTCGGAAACGTATGACTTGGCATAGGGGCTTTCCAAGTTGGCTCTCATGTCTTGTTTTCTTTTTTCATTTTTCATTTGCTACTTTAAAGTAATTTCTCATAGAACTATGTGTAGCGATTCCTTTAAAGTAGGGGCATACATTGGCATTATTCATTTTTTCATTTTTCTTGGTTCTTAGTGTAGCCTTGTCACTTCATATGATGCATTTGTCACTTTTTGGATGACATTGGGTGTGATGTCCTTCATAAGTGTGATCTATCTTAGCAAATTACATTCATCTTGGTGGCCCGATGTGACGTACTACATCCCCTAAGTTGTAAATATTATATTTTTTGATTGGTCCTTTCTTGGAGACATAAGACACAATGTTCCCTAAGTTAAATATCTCGCATAAACTTAACAAGACTCCTTTGAACTTCTTTTGGATTTTACTTTTTTACATTCATATGGCCACCTTGCATAATGCAGCTTGCATGTCTGTGGTACCATTCTGCTTGTTCACGAGTTCTATGAATATGAATATTTACGTGTCTCATGAAGCACGAACTGACATTGTCTTTGTAGCACCTTATTAAGGTTATTAGGAGGTATAAATTTGATATGGTTGAGTGGGAAGCCCATTCCAAGGCATTACTTTCCCCATAGATACGTATGTGTTTGTGAGTACATACTAGCTAAGTATATATTTCTCACCTTTTGGGCCTTCTCACCCAGTGGACTACCATGAGTTCTATCACCCTAGAGTGAGTATGCATTTTCTTTTTTGGACAAACATCCTAGATCTGATCTACAACTAGCTGGAAAAATGATCAAAGCTTGATCCGACTTTTCCTTTTTCTCTTCCCTTTTTTTTTCTCTTGTGTGTTCCTTTTTTTTTAGTTTTAATTTTCCATGGGATCTTCATCCTAAGGGCTTGATAATCCCTCTTTATTGTTTCTATCCCATCTTTCTAGCATAAGTACATTTGGATCCCTCTCAATATGCATGGCTACTTTAGTGTGAGTTTGAAGCAAGTTCATCCTCTCACTACAGTGGGGGCTAAATGTACCATAGAAAAATGGATCTTTAGACATTTTCAAGGTCATTTAGGTATTTTTTCCTATGATGCTTGACCTATTCTTCTTATATTTAATGTTGTAATGTAACTTATGCATTCACATTAGGTATTCAATATTCAAATTATTAAGACTTTATGATGTCTTGTGAAGGTGTTGTGAAGTGTTGTAACACATTTCGACACTTTTCTAGACTCTTATTAAAATTCATCTAAATATTCCCTTTTTATCCTTTACCAAGCCTTATTATAAAGTGTTTTAAAGTCTTCTAACAAACTTCCATGCTTTTCTAGGCTTGTCACAACTAATTACACCTTTCTTATGCTTTATTTTTCCCCTTTATGCACTTATAGGCCTTAATTAAGTGTGTTTTTTAATACAAATTTAAAAAACAACATTAAATACAATATCATTTCTGACAACCACTTGCATGCCTTAACTAGGACCCATTCACCATGGGTGGCGAATGAGTCCCTCTTGGCACAAAATTTAAGATAAATTCAAATTTCTTTCAGGTTTGTATTCATTAAGACCTTAGGTCGGCCTATGATGTATTTTTGAGAAATTAGGGCATAAGTGTGTATAAATAAGTGATTTTTATCCACTTTAAACCGCATTCACTCAATCATCTAGTTCATTCATCATTCATTTAATCATCTCATTCTTGCATTCAAGCATCTTGTAGTAGCCATTAACATATCTTCAGACTTCAACAACAAGGGTTTGGTCTTGTAGGAATATTTTTCAAAGAAATGGATGTTGAAAAGTGGTCAATAAGTCATCAAAGCTATTCAAGTCAACCAAACCCTAATTAAATCTTGGAGACAACATTCAACCATTTTCTGCAGATTTGGTTCCATCAACCTGACAAGAAGACAACTACAGATCTAGACCCATAGAGTTTACTTTAGAATTTGAAAATTTGTGTAGGTGGATTGATTCTCCATCAGTGGCAAATGAGTTCCACTACTAGGCTAGAAAATGTTTTTTGTTCAGTTTTCAGTTCTCGACACTCTGAAACTTGTTTCAACAAAGATTTCCAGAAGTAGGATTGATTCGCCATCAGTGGAAAATGAGTCCCACTAGTCATCAATAGTATTTTTTTTAAGATTCCAAAACCTTCGAGCATCAACATGCTACCTTCAAGTGCACTCTATTCAGTTTCATTAAGTTTTGATTTCATTTGTGCATGTTTCTAGTTCATTTCTACATATCACATTGTGTTTTCAAACATTTCAAATTTCTTAGGTTTTGCATAAATAATCAATCAATTTTTAAATTTCTTTTCACTTAGATCATTGAATTTAGACATATTTTCATTGTACTTGCATTATTTTGAGTGAACCACCTAGATTTTGGTGTGGGATCTATCTCTTTCCTTTAGGTGAAAAAACCCTAATTGAGCAAAAGAGTCATAGTATTTTTCACCCCTAAAAATCTATGATTCACTATCAAGGTTTGATTACCAACTAGGGGTTTGACCGAGGAAAACCCCCATAAGAAAATAAACAAAACCTTTTTTTTTGCAAATTCTTAACAGGTTTAGACCTGGAAGCAAAGTTTAGAAGAGGTAGGAAGGGAGTGTAAAGATAGGACAACATTTTCACATCCTACTTTTTCAGAAAGGTCAAACGGGACTAAATCACCACATTGGGCTTATCATTCCTATTATACCACTTTTTTTGATTTTCTATAGATCTTGGTTTGTTAATATCAGATTCTAGATTTAGCCCAAAAACCCTAGAGTGGGACTAAATCATTCAGTCTAGCATATGATTCCTAGTGCACATTAGGAATAGCAATTTTTAGATATTTCAAGCCTTGCTTATCCATCTTCATTTCTCTAGGTACTCCTTTGTTTATCCTTGGTTTATTATTTTTATTTTAAACTTTTCATTTTCTAGGTCACATAGCTAGATTTGCATTTTTCTTTCATTCCCTTCTTTCTAAGCATTTTCTTAGTGGTGAATCCCTTCATTTTATCACACCTAATGAAACCCTCATAATATATAAAAACCCCCTTCCCTCAATTGAATCATTGGGTTGGAGATCTCTAGGGTTTCCTAATGAACTAAGAGTGAAATAGGTCCTAACCCCCAACTTCCATCTCCCAAAAGGTGGGACCCTATTTCCTTCAGTTCAACATGAAATTGCTATAAGAAACAAATGAGGTCATCATTCCTGCAATGTCCAAATGTACAAGTGTTTCCCATAAAAGGGAAATAACATCGAGATTTATACAAACATCCAAATGCACATGGAATTCTTGCAAGAGACTAGTAAGTTCATAATTCCCACAACATCTAGATGCACATGAGTTTCTCACAAAAGGAAAATGGCCTTGAGTTTCCTACAAATCCACTTGGCTAGGAAATTCCCACAAATGTGGAAAAATTCATCTAAACAAGTTCATAAAATATAAATTTATAGTTCACTTGATATATTCCACAAGTCCAAATCCAAGTTAAAAGCTTGCAAGGTCAAATACAAGCCAAGAACCTGTATTGTCAAATGAACCCATAACTTGCTCAATTTCCAACTTTTCTCCACCAAATTTAGACTAAAGATACTGATTTTGGCCTTCTCCAAGATGAAATCATCACTTTATGGAATTGATCTTTCAAATTCCTCCAAAAGAAGACTAGAAAAAACTTACTAAAACACTCTCAAAACTAAACTGAAACTAAAAGCTAACCTTTTAAAAAATTGGTTGATATGAGATCTCTTATGGACCTAGATGCTCCTCCATCAATTTAACTATTAATTAAATAATATTTTATTATTTAATTAAATGAAAAATAATTATCCTTTTGTAAATAAATTCCATTTTCATTTCTTTAGTCAACTCCTTTGATTAGTTAACTCCATCTCATTTTAGAAACTTCTTATTAGTCATTATTCATCTTCATCTTTTGGTGGAAATGTCTTCCTCACATTTATCTATCAATTTAATTAAATAATTTTTTATTACCCTCACAATAGTTTGAAATTTAATTTTTCTATTCAACAATTGAGTTGACCACTCAACCTCTTAAGTTAACTCAAGTGTTTAATCTCATCCTTATCTCCTATCTATTGATTTTTCATAAATCTTATAAATAGGATCATTCCTTTATTATTTATATATGCAATCACACTTATGTAAATCAACGCTATTGAAATCCATCCTCATTTTTGAACCATAGATTTTTGGCACCTTGCATTTCTCTATCTCTTCTAGGGTTTTCACCTAGAAGGAGACAGGTAGGGCCAAAATGCTAAAGGGTTAATTCAAATTAAATGTGTATGATGTTATTTAGACTGAGCAGAATGATCTATGCAACTAATTGATAAGATTGACTGATTAAAAACATGCAAAACCTAAGAAATATGAATTGTATGAAAACACATTGTGTAATGCAATAATGAACTAGAAACAAATACAAAGCTAAATAGAAATGAATGAAACTTGAAGTGTGCACCTAAAAGCTTGAAGGAGACTATAAATTGCTTCTGAAACACTATTGATATTATTTTTTAGGCTTGGTGGGACTCATTCGCCTTTCTGCGTGAATTAGTTCTAGTTCTATCAAACTGTACTAGAACTTATTTTTGACAAAAGGGTATCTAAAAATGTAAAAATCCAAAAATTGACCCTGGGGTGGGACTCATTTGTCACCCATGGTGAATGATTCCACTTTTTAATTTATACATTTTCAAAGGTGGATTTTGAAGCTTCCAATCTACACTTTGATGCCCTACAAGTGTCTACTTCTGAAACTCTGATTTACAGGTTTGAAAATGAGATTTTGTTGATACTTTGATTTTTTGAATGAGAAGAAGACTTAAGAAATATTTCAACTTTATCTACAATTATTTCCAAGCTTCCAAGAGTCATAAATATACAAACACACAAGAAGAGAAGAAGAAATGTTGATTGTTAGGGTATGGGTGTTTGCCTTGGTCAAACCACATTTAGGAAATTAAACCAAAATGATGAAAGAATAGAATGAAACATGTAATAATGGAATATATTACCTTGACATGATGATAGATCTTGAAATTCTACAACAAAACATGTAGAATATGACCTTGGATGTCTTAGGAAGCTAAATTAATGACTTGCAATGCAAAATCCCTAGCTTGCTTGACTTGAGATAGAAGATAGATGATGAATGAATGATGTGAATGATTTAATGGATGGATGGATGGAATGTAAAAATGAGTTTAGAGAGGTTATTTTATAGGAAATCCACCTATTTTACTTGTTAATACCTCATCACAGGATGACATGAAGCAATATTAAACTCAAATTCCACTTTTTTCCTGCTCAAAAGGTCAAAATGGAGCCAAATGGGACTCATTCACCACACATGGTGAATGGGTCCCATAGGGGCTATTTTGATAGCTCAGATGCCAAGGGATAAGGAAATAAGGTCTAAAATGTAACCTTTTCATATATTTGATCAATTTAAGCCTCAAGATGCACAAAATGGGTTAATATGGGACTATTAGTGTTGATGTGAATGTCAAATAGGGCTTGGGACACATAAATCAATGTGAAAGTGTGATTAAATACACTTTACAACACTAAAATGAGGTCCTCATAGCCTAGGAATGCACAAGAACCAATGTGAATGTGCAAGACACATTACAACACTAGTTTAACATTAAGTTTATTTTACAAGCCTTCTAGATTAATGTGAGGATGTTATTAAACACATTTTATAATGTTGAATTAGGCATAAATAGGTTAATTAAGTCTAGAAAAGTGTGAAAGCATCTTACAACACTTTACAACACCTTTAGAATACATTGTTAAAAACATGTTATTCGATTTTAAAGGGTCTAGGACCTAGTGTGGATGCATAAAATGCCTCAAAACACCTGAATAAAGGCCTCATTAAGTCCATTTATTATTAATTAATCCCATGTCAAGCAAAGGGTTCCCCTTTTCTATGGCACAATTTGAAGATCTAGTGTTATGTTGCTAAGTAGCATCCACATTCTAGCAAGTGAGTCAACTTAAAAATTTTGAGGTTTGCATTGAAGTAGTTAGATTAGAGTTTTTTTTTTTTATATACATTTTAAACTATGTATAATTTTTATCTTTATTTTCCTTGCATAAAGATATTACTAAGATATGATGCATTTAAAATTTTTATGCTTGTATTTGGCTATAGATTTGATATTTTGGTTTGGAATTTTCGCTAACAGATTGAGATATTTAGAATCATATTTGGATCTTAAACCAAGTTTTGGATTTTTATATGTAAGATGTTTGTCTATCTAGATTTGGGACATATATTTATATTAACACCAACAATCATGCATACCATATTGGATTTTAGAACATCATGTGTAAGAGTCAATAATGGTTGCAAATATGGTGTAAACCTTCTATATGCAATTTTTTTTATTGGTTTCTATAGATTGATTTATTTTCTTGATATTTATGTTATGCTTCATTTTGATTTTTTCTTTATTTGAATCTTTTTCTTTATAGACATCAGTTTTTGGTTTGATTTACAACTTCTATTATACTCTTGGTATATTTCTACTTCAAGATCCACCTTCCTTTCATGCTTCCTTTTTTCATTTCTTGATTTTAATTTGGTGCTTCAAATTAATTTTTTACTTCATTATGATTGTTGGATTCATTTGGATTCTTCACTTTGTATGCTAGGGGATCTAGACTAATTTCAAACCATTTTTTATGATCCCTTAGTCAGATGTTCTATTTAAGTACCATGATTTTTTTTTAATTCTTCATCATTTAAGAATAAGTTAAAGGATGCATGATCTTGTTGGTCCCAACCCATACATTTATTATGCTAGAGTTCAAGGATTATCACATAGATAGGAGTACCAATATAAGTATTGATGGCAATATTTTTTTTTAGAGGAAATATGAATGGAGTCTATTTTAATATTCAGATTTGAAATTTTTTTATCACAAGTTCTCCAAGTGTCATAAAAATTATTGTATTGCTTAGTAGAAGACTTGTATCCAAGTCCTTAGTTTTTGTGATTTTTATAAAATGGTATAGGTTTTAGGATTCCTTTCTCATGAAGACCCAAAACCATCACTTTGTAACTCATAATTTGATATAATTTCATTTTGATAGGATACTTATTTCTAGAAGAACATGATACTAGCATGTTAACATATTGTATAAAAATGTAGATGGAAAACACAGTCGTAGTGAGAAATTAAATGCATGTAAATTTTGATAGACCATGGATTTCTCAAGCATGTTTCCTCAATACAATAAGATATTTTTCTAAGGAGATATGACTAACATAATAAATTATCAAATTATAAGACTTATACCACCAATAAATAAAATCAACAATATCATTATCTTATTACAATTTTGGAGAACAAATTGATTATTTCTTTTAGATATCATGCTCTTTATCATTTACAAAAAAAAAACATAAAAAATATAGAAAAAAAACATATTTAAAACCTTAATCTTCTCAGAAGCACAATTTATATATTTAAAGGAGATTGAAGGCCAACCCAAAAACCCTAAAATTATACATAAAGCAAGCTCTCATGCTTATATTTTTACATGCTTCAAAAAAATTTCCTTAATAATAAATTCAATACGCAAGACACTTATATATAGTTATCAAATCTTTGAAGCCTAGAAGCTTCTAGCTTTCTAGAAGATTCTAAAACATAGAAGCTTCTTTTTTTACACAACTTTTTTTTTAATATTTTTATTTCAAAACAGCTCGAGGAAGATTCTAGAAATATTCTAGCATTTTCTAGACAATCTTAATTATCTCTAACATCCCCCCTTAAGATTGGCTAGAAAGAAATAAAATACAAAAGAGAGGGGAACATTATATTACTATCCCCCATTAATGTTCACCTCAATCATACCTATCATACCTCATAATTTCATATATTTGGCCTCAATCATACTCTTAGTAAATATATATGTTGCTTGATCTTCACTTGGAAAAAATTGGAGATTAACAAAATTTGCTTGAACAAGATCCCGAACATAGTGAAAATCAAGCTCAATGTGCTTTGTTTTAGCATGGAAGACAGGATTTTTTGCAACTTGTATAGCACTTTTATTATCACAATACAAAGTTGTAGATGAACTCTGTGTAAAACCAAGCTCAAATAAAATATTTTGAATCCAAATTGCTTCCTTTCTTGCTTCTTTTGTTGCTCTATATTCTGCTTCACAAGAGGACAATGATGTACTTGTTTTATTTTTTCTACTCTAAGTAATAGGACCTGATCCAAGATGAAAATCATAGCCTCCAATAGATTTTCAGTCATCTATATCACCACCCCAGTCTGAATCATATTCTTCTTTCATAGCTTGCTCCCATTTTTCCTTCCCTCTAGCTTGCTCATATGAAATTGGATCATCAATTTGTAATACTTTAGCCATAAAAGCACTATCATTCCTTCCTTGAAGTTTTGATCCTTTCCCATATATATCTTCAATCCTCCTTGTCTTTCATCTAATTGAAAAATCTTCTTCTTCATCACTACCTACACAAAATGGCTGGTCAAAATATTAGTTGTTTCATTTTCAATGATATTTTCATCATTTGTATAAGTGCACAACTAATCCTCATAAATATAGGGAGCATTGGTTGTTGTAGAGTGAGAAGAAGTGGTTGGAAGTTGTGAATGTTCATCAAACTTTATAGCTCTACTGACAAATATTTTTTGTGTTGTAAAATCATCTAACCCGTAAGCCTTTGATTCTTCATTGTAACCCATAAAAAAACACAAGCCTTGTTTAAAGTGACAAGTGTTTTTTTACTTGTAACCCGTAAGCCTTTGATCCTTCATTGTAACCCATTGGAAATAAAAGTAATTTCTTGATCTAAATTCTTCCCTTCATAAAAATCAATAAACAAAGATCTATCTCCAGTCATGTGATAAGATGCTCTTAATCTATAATCCATTCTTTATTAAAATCTAAAGCAAAATAACCCCCTTTAACAGTGGATTTATTTGTTGGTCTAGAAGTTACCTCCATACCTTTTCCTTGTTTTGGAAAGGACACAACTAGAAAGATATTTTAATCCATCTTTCCATCATTAAACCTTTCTTGATTAGGCTTATATTTCTTCCTTTCATTGTCCCTCTTCTTCAAACAAAATTTCTCCATGTGATTCTCACTTCCACAATACCTGCAAATAATGGGTTTTCTTCCAACTTACTTTTCTACACCATCATTTCTAGAAAAATGGTTAGAACCTCCATTATTTCAAAATTTATTATTTCCTTTCCAATTCTTCTTTCCATCATTTCTAAAACATTTACTTTTGGCTGCATATGCATGATTCTTTTCAATATATCCTTCTTTAATAAGTTGAACTTCATCTAAAATAGACTTGAAAAATTTATCAAAATTTGTTGGGGGTATTGATATTTAGTTGAAGAGCCCTTTTCCTTGATTCCTTAAATACCTTATATGGTTGGGGAAGCTTACTTTCAACCATCGCAATCAACTGAAAATATTTTTTTTGCATATTTAGCACCTATTTTTTTTAGCTAGGCATTTAAAAAGGTAACTTCATTGAAGCAATCAGAATTTTTTTCAAAATCAGATGGATCTAAGTTCATCAATTTTTTTGCTATACTAAACATGCTAGCAATATTTGAATCTTTATAATCTTTTCCTAAATTCTCCCACATCTCTATTGGATTATCAACATCAAAAAATATTCTATTTAGATTGGGGCTCAAAGCTTTACCAATAATACCTCTTGCTTGCTCCAATTTGCATTTCCACAACTCCTTTTCTCTATCATTTTGGGTTTCTCCAATTTCCTTATTCACTATCCTCCATAAAGCCCTCTATCTTAGAGCATTCTTGATTGTAATCTTCCAATATACAAAACCACTTCCATCAAGGATAGGAAAAACCTCATTTGAACAACCCATGTGAGCAAAAAATAAGCCTTCAAAAAAATATTACTCCAGCAATATAACAACCCTGCAACCAAATATCACTCTAATAATATATCAGCCCTGCAAACAAACCACTTCCAACAATATATTTTCTACCTTCGATACCATGTAAAAATAGTCCCAAAAATAATAAAAACATAACAAAAATAATAAATAGATAGGAACAAGGAAAAATAGGGAAAAAAGAGTTGAAAAAAGATATATATTCAATTCAAAAAATACTATGTATAGCAGTTGTCCTCAATCACCTATATATTGTTATCAAATCTTTGAAGCCTAGAAACTTCTAGCTTTCTAGAAAATTCCAAAACATACAATCTTCTTTTTATACACAACTTTAAAAAAATATATATATATTTCAAAATAGCTCCAAGAAAATTCTATAAATATTCTAACATTTTCTAGACAATCTTAATTATCTCTAACAAAGCCCACATATTTTGAAAAGATAAAAGTCAACCAGTGTTCTATGTTTAAAGCAACTATTAACAATTATTTTTCTAAATAATTTTCCACGTGCAAAGCCTACCAAAATTCCTTGCAAAGTACATAGTTTACCGAGTTCATAGTCTTTTAAGTCCCTTCCGACTATGTGTTTAAAAGAGGTTAGAGCAAAGTGTTGGTGCACAAGCTAGGAAGACATTATGAGGATCTTTACAAAGAAGGTGTGCAAGTTATTAGGAGCTCTTAAAATGGAAACTAACAGCACCAGATATGCCTTGCTGGGCAATGGGAGTAAGGAAGATCAAGATACAAATATTGTTCCCAAAGGTTGCTTTTCTGTGTTTGTTGGGATAGAGAAACAACAATTTTTTGTGCCTAGACGTGCACAAATTTTGTCTTATGTTATCTACCATTCACTATGATTAGTTGTAATGCATTATGCTTGTAGCAAATAGAACATCTTTGGTGCCATATATACATATATCTGTTTGTTTCAATTAGTATTTTATTTTTCATTTTCCAACAAAACTATAGTATACTTGTTTCTTTTAATATTATCTATTGAGCCATAATGCAAAATGCATATATATTGTTAATTGAGTCACAGAAGTCAAGCAGATTGAAGTTGAAGGAAATTAAGCATCAAAGTGGAAGTTGAAAAAGCATTTTTTTAATGCTTGGAGCCTCCATTTACTACTTTAATTTTTTGTTTTAAGCCAACGAGATCATTGTTTGTTTTCCAAGTTGGATTAAAATTGAACCTTAGAAATTGACTAGATTTCAATTTTGGCTAAAATTGAACAAGCAAACTTCACATTTTGATTTTGGTGCTTAAAACAAACTCACAATTACTTTCAAGGCTATAAAATGAACAAGTGTTTGAATTTTGTGTGAATTTTTCTTTGGTGAATTTTGAGTGTGTATCCTCTCCCCTTGCACTTTGTGCAATCTGGAGTGAAAGAGAAACAATCAAAATGCATTTTACTACTTTGAGTCACCTTTAGAGGGGCCTGCCTAAGAGACACATCTGAAAGGAGAACTCGAAGGTGACTCCAACTAGTTTTTCATTTAGGCTGGTATATAAATGGATAAGACTAAACTGTCAAGTCCTCATGGTATGTAGGCCTTAGCCGTACAGTGTCTTTCAGAATGGGGTACTACCGTAAAACGTATAAGAGCCCTTATTAGTATTGATTAAATCCTTTAGTGGCTTGTTGGATGCTTGCAAGGTGCCATGTCCTCGATGTCAAGCCATTAAGAACCTTGTTTGTAGTAGCCAACTAGTCCATCCAACAAGTTTATCAAAGTGGTGCATTGGAACTTAGATTCCAAGAAGTTACTTGCCATGTCCGATCTTGGTTGAAATATAGAGGTTAAGACTTCATTCTTAACATACCTCTATATTTTATCCTTGGTTGCATGTAAAATAATCTCTTCTACTATGAAGGGCATGAGGAAAGCCTACTAAGAAAAATGTACCAATTGAGCTAGGATGTTACATTGTTTGAATACATAGTGCTTTGATTCAAAAACATTTACAAACAAACATTCAACATAATCCTCCAAATTTCAAACCCTTTAGGAGGAAAATACCATTGACCAAATTCACATGTTATTGCTTTCCCTTGGGATTCATATCCTTAGAGGCTTCTAAAAATTTGGATTTCATCTCAATTTGCTTCTACTAAAGTCAACTTTAGGTAACCTTTGCCTTGATTTCCTTGATTTCTGCATAATACACTTTGTGGGATGAAAGAGAATTAGGACATTAGAAATTCAGTTGAAAACCTAATCAAGAGCATGTTTGAGGTAAAAAGAATCCATTAAGCAAAGATTAAATCAATTGGACCCCACGTATGCGCTTGTCATCTTTTGGTCATATGGTTTTCATGCAAACATTGATTTTTTGATTTTGAATTACTCTTAGAGAAAAGCATGTTCTTCACTATCTTGGCCTAGTAAACAAGTCCTTCCTAGGTTCATTTAGGAGAAAATCAAACACTTCATCCAAATTCCAAACATCTATCAAAATCCATCCCACCAAACAACTTTAGATCTTTGGAAACATCATTCTAGACTTAGGTAAATCATCAAAATCTAAACCACCTTGTTTAGTTAGGTGTATGGGAATGCATTCTTTCTCATATATTTAATTGAATTAGCAATCCTTTGAACAAGTTCATCCTAAGATCACATCTAACATCTTAGGGTTTACAAGTTCATTATCCAAATCCAATCAAACCAACCAAAATCAAACCCTAAGTTTAGCATTGATCCAAAGTCCCTAAACATTCAACACTCATATCATGTATACATTTCATCCTTCATCTCATCATTGGTCCTAGGAACCTTAGAGGTCACTTTTACAACAAGTTCAATACACAAGGAGAACATGGAATACAAACTTAATCCATACATCATGAGTAATCCAAATCTATTGAGCTTTCAAATCCTTACGATGTCGATTTATTATGAAAACTCGCACTTATACAATCCATACATGGGATCATTGCCTTCTACAAATTTGAATGGCACAACAAGTGTGAGTACGCCAAAATCAAAGATTGAAACACATTTCTTGATGGTAGATCTAAATCCAAATCTATAAAACTGTTAACCGAACAATCAATGCATGAGCCTTCAAACGAACAACATCATCCTATCAAATCCCTACATGCCAAATAAGAATGTACCAAGTACAAGTTTTCCAAACATGAATCTGGAAAACTTTGGGTAAATATGGTTCAAAATCCAAACAAGATGTTAACGACTCCAAGACAAGGTGACACCATGCCAAATCAAAGTTACCAAAATCAAGGCAATGTGATTCCCAATCACAACAATGTTCAATTTCAACATATCATGCCGAATCTGAGTGTCATCCCAAATTAGAAATTTGTCCAAAATTAAACACCACAAGTGTACATCCCAAATCTACTTGAACAAAAGTTGAATCAAGGGAGTAAAATTCAAAATCAAGATCAAATTTCGCTAGAACAACTTGCTTCACATGCCAAGCTAATTGAATTATTGAGCCAAGAGATATCTTCACTCCAAAATCAATACACCAATCCATTGGTTAATCCATGTCATAAAAGCAGTGAGTTATCCACAACAATGTCAAGAACAATATTTCCAATGTCAAAAAGTCAGACATCAAGATCAACCCCATCTTGAAGATCAATTGCCACATCTCAAAGATTAATCACCACATCTCCAAAATCAATCACAAAAAGGTCAATTCAAGACACAAATCTCACAGGGTAACAAGCAAAAATACACACCACTTGGGAGACCAATTGAATCAGTCATACAAAAATTGGTACAAGAAAACCTCATCAAAATCCCCGTTTATGTGATCTATCAAGAACTAGACATAAAACTGCCAGGGTATAATGAGAGGCACCTTTGTGATTATCATAGAATAAAGGGATAAAAAACATTAGATTATGTTCGACTCAAAAAACTCATCCAAGACCTAATTGATTAGAAGATAATCACTATTGGGGATGATGATAACATTGGAAATCTCTCCACCACAACTATTGAGAACAAGGATCAAGATCAATCCATCAATGAGCACATTCAAGATGTTTCTACCTTATCCAATGACCAACTCACCATACATCAAGAGCCACTTTTTAGGGATCTATTTCAAGGAGTGCTAGGATTATTTGATCCTATTGACATAATGCATGATCTGTTGACCTATGATCATACTGAAAATGTCTCTACATCGCCTTATGAGTTAGAGGACATATCTCAAAAGTTTATTCCAAATCATGATCAAAATCTTTCACTAAGGTCTAGCAATGGTCATTTTTAAAACATGTTGATCCCCTTTGACCTCATGGTTACAAACACTAAAGGAACCCTAAACTTGACACTTGAAGATATTGAACCACATGCCATGTCTAATGTCGACATCCAAGAATCCTTTATAAGTAATCAATCCTTTGAAACTGACCCATGTCAGGAACTTGATCCAAAGCATGTCGAAAGTAACTTCAAAATCATTCAAGATCAAGAATTTGTATCTTCAAGATACTACAATAATCTAATGGAAACTCTCCTATCTATGCAAGATGATCATATCTATGTAGCACATACTCATCCATCTACCCGTGAGATTCTTTCTTTGGATGGACACACAAATGATCTTCATTCAAAACAAGATTCTTTTACTCTAGACATTATTACACAAAAGAGTAGGTTATAAATTCCTACAATCAAACTGATTTGTCAACATCAAGATCAAATATGTCCCAAACTCGGATTGAGGAATCATGAATAAAGATATCTAGCATTATCCACTAAAGGAAACAAGTCAAATAGAGCATCCAGAGTTAGCAGAGCAACAAATTGAAATGTCACCTACAATGGTCATTTATCAAAGAATGCATTCTGCACAAGAGCTCTCAGAACAGGCGGAATCAAAGCATGAAGGTACCACTACCACCATATTGGGGGCAACTTCATCTCAAGCAAATGTCAACATAGGGAGCATGAAGAATCCTTATGATGAAACTAATGCCAATATTACAACTAGCCACAACATGAATCTTCATGCACCCTTCACCCCATCCATGAATTGGGACCAACGTCAAAATAAAGATTTGAATCAAAGCACAAAGAACGTTATCAAAGCAAAAGAAGCTGAGAAGCATAATGGACAAATCAAATACACATGGATACCAAAGAATACAAAGAAACATTATCTCTATCAAACTCCATTAGTTAAAGAAACTATGGGGAAAAATAATAAAGGGAAAAGTATCCATCAAAGATGTCCACAAAAGCAAAAGCAGGCTTTTCAAGCAACGTACAAAGTGTATCAAGTAGTTGGTCCTAATTCCACACACACTTTCGTATCCACCCGTCATTGCTTATCTTCCCAAGTTTGGAGATTCAAAGGTTCCAAACTGTCAACCAATCCATCTCTTATCCCTAAACACACTCCATCCACGCCTCCACGCACGATATCCAATTCTCACATTGACCGTGTATTGGCAATGAACCTTCATCATAAGGATTTAAAAGGCACTCTCTCGTGATGTGCACATCAAGATAGAGTTAACCCTGATATCAATAAATCAAATCGAGAATCCCAAAAGTTGCATTCAAGTGCATGTATCTTAGCAAAGCAACTTCTTCAAGCAGGATATCGATGGCACATTATGACAAGGGTATCTACATGAACAACACCTTGTGATTTAGCATGAGTTTAAAATCTTTTAGAAAAATCAAAAAAATAAAAAAAGTAAAAAAATCCAAAAAATCATGAAAATAGTAAAGATAAAAATCGTCCTCTAGTGAAAACCACTATGGTGGTGCTTTGGGCAAGACCATGATGAAAACCTAGAAAACAAGCATCATGTGTAGAATCGAGCATCTACGTGCGCCACTTCAGGTGAAAGCATCTCATCCTATCCATAATAAATCGAGCATTCCATCCATCCATCCATAATAAATCCATTCATCCATAAACCATTTATCCAATCCATTTTCATGTATGTGCATATATCTACATTCATCGTCTGAGTTATCTTGATCTTGATGAAAATTTGGGGCACACTTTATGCTTTCTTATGGTAAAAATCTTGACATGGGTAATTTTCATTGATCCTATCCTATGCAACATTATCCGATCCATGAAGCATTATCCAAATGAGAAATCTTTCTCTAAGCACCTTATCTTATCACAAGATAATCTTTGGCATCCTTTGCGTGCTTATCATATCCATCCATCTAGACATCTATTAGAGCATCCATCCATGGAATTTTGTATATTGCTAGACACTGGGGGAAAATATTTCCATCTTGCTTCGAGAATAAATCTTGATCTATATCCTCCAACTTATGTGGCAATTTAAGCACTGGTAAACATGAAACCAAATTATTCAAAGAATTTTCAATCCAAAATCCAAATCACTAGCCCATCACATATTTTGATGAGAGGACATTCTTTATCAGTCTTCATCTTTTATCATACATCAATCCAAACAATCGATATCAGTCGCATCTAAGTTGCACCTCGAACATCACATCAAATCATTCAAACAGATTTTGTTCCAAATCAAGCTTCAAAATCATGATCAATCAAATCCAATAAAAAAATCATCTCGGGATATCCTTGTGTTTCTTAACACTATCCTTACATTGTTGTGTATCCTCAACAATGTTATCATTATCAATCCCGATCAATCAATCCTTGCATTTTTGTGCATCCTCAACAATGTTATTGTCATCAATCCTGATCAATCAAATCCTTGCATTGTTGTGTATCCTCAACAATGCTATCATCATCATCAATCCATCGACTTGATTAATCAACCTTAGCTTGAGTTTCAAAAAAAATCCCAAAATAGAGAACTGATATCGTCACACATGTCCATATCCAAATCATCAAAATCGTGTGAAAAATCCAAGAACATCAAAACAATTAGAAAATCCAAAAACATCCATAAAACAGAAAAAGTAAAAAACAATTGAAATCCGAACTACGTCCTCTCTCATCTTAAACATAGGCAAGGCTCATCTTTGATCAGCCCCTGAGACATAAAATCCAAAAACATTCAAAAAACATCAAAATCCAAAAACATTTGAAAACATTAGAAAATCAAAACATTTGTAAAAATTAAAAAACCAAGAACAGCCTCAAAACATTCCAAAAACGTCAAAAACATCCAAATATTTGAAAAAATCCATTTGTCTCATTTCACTTTCACTCAAAATAATCAATCATCCATAATAAATTGATCGTCACCTTCATCCTTTGGCAACACAAACATAAACAATCACAACAATTGGCAAAAGAAAAGCTTCAATCATAAAATCAAAAGAAAACAACAAGCCGTTAAACACAAAATCAAACTCTTGATCATACGTAAACATGTCAATCAACCTTATATCAATAGCCTATCAATCAACTTATGAACCCATCATTATCCTATACAATGCATGTCCTAGGATATGTCGTTCTGAGAATGGGCATCATTTTGGATATCACTTGGATTGTTATCCTATCAAAACACATCCCTTTGGCTGAAGGTATGAAGAACATTGGCTTGTTTGTGTGCTTGATCTTTTCTTTTGATTGATCTCATTGCGCTCATTCCAAGGACCTCTCGATGATATCCAAACGAAGGATTTAGAGAGATAGGAATGGGGCAATGATCATTATCTTTTGTTTGCTGTGCTTGATGGATGTTCTTGTAAAATAACTTGGTGAATACTTGCTTTGCTAGGTATGTCCTAGCAAGGTTTCCGTATGTTAAGTGTGAACAAGAATACTCCTATCTATTTGTTGAGTCAAAGTGTATCGCACTAGGTACAATGCCATCTTGGTTCTTTATACCTTGATGCATAGTATCTACATGTGTAATCAAACATAAGGTAAGTAGCCCTTTAAAAATCCCAATCCTTGATAAGCGAATCATCATCAGCATCATCATCATCTATCATCATCATCATCTATAATAAAGTCTTGTTGGATCATGGACTTGTTGGATCCTCTTGTCATCATCTCATTTTTATGCTAACACAATATCACCAATGCATCCATCATGCATCCATCTGGTGTCCAAAAAACTGTCAGCATACCACATATCATTCATATCA
>VDFB02371011.1:0-20123 GCA_007258455.2 Sequoia sempervirens
TTGTAAGTGATTCAAAGCATCTATGCGTCTCTCATCTAGTAGCTCTAGCTCATTTAGTCTTGAGACCCGATATTCTTCATCAGTGATGAGATTTTGCAGTGATATTCTGAGGGATGGGAGCTCGATCTCAATGGGGAGTACGGCTTCTGATTCGTAGACCAAGGAGAAGGGGGTGGTGCCACTGGGTGTGTGCATGCTTGTTCGATAAGCCTAGAGGGCAGGATTAAGCTGCAAGTGCTAGTCATGACCTGCATCATTGACTATTTTCTTGAGGATTTTGAGGATGGTTTTATTTGTGGCTTCTGCTTGGCCATTGCCTTGGGGATAGTATGGGGTGGAGAAGCGATGCTGGATTTTGAATTTCTTACACAAGTCACGAACCTCCTGGTTCTTGAAGGGTGTCCCATTATCTGAGATAATGGCTTGTGGGACACCATAACGACATATGAGATAGTTCAGAATGAATTTTGAGATCTGCTTTCCAGTGACATAGGTCATGGGTATGGCTTCCACCCACTTTGTGAAGTACTCAGTTGCAGTTATAATGAATTTGTGGCCATTGGACAAGGTGGGTGATATTTTTCCAATGAGGTCGAGTCCCCATTGTGAGAAAGGCCATGGTGTGACGATCGAATGGAGCTCTTGAGCTGGAGCATGGATGAGATCCCCATGTTGCTGACATTGTAAACACCTTTTGGCATGATCATGCGCTTCTCGCTCCATCATGGGCCAGTAATACCCTAGCCTCAGCAATTTCTTGGCAATGGTCATTCCACTCGAGTGTGAGCCACAAATACTATTATGAACCTCAGTTAGAGCGGTTAATGCCTCCTCAACATTTAGACAGCGAAGTAAAGTACCCTCTATGCTTCTACGGTATAAGGTATCACCTAGGATGACAAATCTGGATGCCTTTTTGATAAAGGTTCGTTTTAGGCTAGATGGTAGGTCAGCGGGTAAGACTCATATTCAAAGATATGTATAGATGTCATGATACCAAGGATCGCCAGGACCAACGATTTCACACACATATTCTGATTCTGGTACCTCGAATGTGGGAACGAGAATTTGCTCGATCAGAAATTCATAGTTCAGTACATTATGAGGGATGTCTAGTAGAGACCCAATTGTAGCCATGGCGTCAGCTGCTCTATTGTTGGTTCTTGGAATCTGCTCAAATGTTATGTCGATGAAGGATTCCTTTAGAGTCTCCACCAATTTTTTGTATGGGGTTAGCTTGTCATCCTTTGTTTGATATTCATTATTGACCTGATTTATGATCAACTGTGAGTCGATGTAGACCTTGAGAGCTATGATATTCCACTACACTACTATCCTGAGACCTATAGTCAAAGCCTCATATTCCGCAATGTTGTTAGTGCAAGGAAATGCTAGTTTGTATGATCTTGGTATGTAGTCCCCTGTGGGGTGATGAAGAAGACACCAGCTCTTGATCCATGTTGTGTATATGACCCATCGAAGTATAGTTTCTAGTGATCAGCAATGTTGAGGTTAAAGATGGATTCATCTCAAAATTCTGAGACAAGGGGATTCTCAGAATACATCGGTGCTTCTGCTAATTGGTCTACAATAACTTGACCCTTGATGGCTTTTCTCTCAACATAATCGATGTCATATTCTGATAATATCATGACCCATTTTTCCATTCTACCAGTTAACATTGCCTTTGATAAGAGATATTTAAGGGGATCAATTTTTGCGATGAGCTTTATCTTGTGTGCTAGCATATAATGTCTGAATTTTTGGGATGCAAACACTACTACGAGGCAAGCTTTCTCGATGAATGAGTAATTTAGCTCATAACGGACCATTGTCCTACTGATATAGTAGATGGCTCTTTCTGTTCCGTTTTCATCATGTTGAGCAAGAAGAACTCTTAGGGCTGCTGCTGTTGCTGACACATATAAGATCAATGGCTTTCTTGGGATAGGTGGCATTAACACTAGAGGTGTCAATAGATATTCCTTTATTTTGTTGAATGCCTCTTCGCATTTTGTATCCCATTTGTATGATACCCCCTTGTGAAGTAGGTGTGGAATATGGATTATGTCATCCGCCAGCTTGTGCTATGAACCTTCTAATGGATTGGAGCCCACTTGAGGCCTCGCTTGTTTTAAGTTCCTTAGCCCATCTCAAGGATTGCTTTGACTTTGCTGGATCTACCTCTACAATTTATGGAGACCATGTATCCTAGTAGTTTACCTGATTGTACGCCGAAGACGCACTTCTTGGGATTTAGTCTGACCTTGTATTCCTCCAGTCTGTCAAAGATAGCACTCAGGGTTGCTATATGATCTTGTCTTTTTCTTGACTTTTCTAGGATGTCGTCGACATAATCTTCAACAGTTTTGTGAATCATATCATGAAATATCAGTGTCATGTCCCTTTGATAGGTTGCTCCTGCGTTCTTTAGACCAAATGGCATCATGTTCTAGAAATAGGTCCCCCATGGACAAGTGAAAGCTATCTTGTGTTGGTCTTCTTTCGCTATCATGATCTAATTATATCCTAAAAATCTGTCCATTAATGATAGTACCCCAAGCGCCCCTATCAAGCCATGTCGACTATCAGTATCGACATTGGGAAGTGGAAAGTCATCCTTGGGACATGCTTGTTCAAATCTCTAAATCCATGTGCAGATTCCGAGAAGCTCACGTGTTTTGAAACAGTACTGTTTATACCATTCCGATAATCAATTGGTTTGATAAACTCGCATCTAATAGCTTTTGAGCTCCATTTCGACTAACAAAGAATTTGAGGATGCATTTATAAGCTCGCCCCGACAGTGCTTCGTATCCGGATACATTGCTAGTGTGACCATATTTGACCTCAAGTCCCTGCATATCCAAGCAACCTGCTAAGTTTATTTGTCTTCCTAGGAATGCCGCTAGGAGTTCTTGTTCTTCCGACAGTGATCTCAGAGCAGAATGTGATATGCATGTCTCCTCCGTTCCTAGGTTGACCGGGTTGCATTTTTCGCCAAGACAAACGACTTCTCTTGATGAATAACAGTTTTAGGGAAGATTGAACTTTTCATCTCGTGCACCCTTTGAGAGGTTTTCACCGTTGGATACGCCCTTATTTTTACTATTTTCTTGTCGAGAGTGCCACGTGTGGTTTTCACTCAAGGACTTGGATAGATTCTTAGTTTCTCACTTTAAGCACTCAAGGATTCAATCATTTCTATAGTAGGTATGTGTGTCCAATCGCATTATGAATCTCGCCTTGTGATTCCATCCGAATGTTACTTTCAATCCCATGAATTCCGGGAGTGTTTCATCATTTTAATGTATCTAGAACTGGTGGTCCTCGTTGGTCATAGTCGATCAGTTGGGGGTAGACTAAGCGGATCTCATGATTTTGTGTATTTGGTTCAAAGGATATGGTACTAATCATACACAAAGTGGTATCTTCGAATAACCTAGGGAGATTGGATAAGGTATCTTCGTCATCGCTACTAATATAGGGCTCAGTGATAAAGTTATGCATGTCTGTCCCTATGGGTATTGGGGAGTGCACTTGTACTAGGACTGGCTGAGGAGAAACATTAGCGGCTCTAACCAGAGGACTTCGGCCACGTATGGTTATTCTCGGAAGGGTACATCCAAGACCAAGATTTGTTATAGGTCGCGTCTCAGGCATGATTGGTATTAAGAGCCCATTGTCATTTTGTCCCAGTCTTTGATTGCGGTCATAGCCCATCGCAAGCATCATGTGTAGGCCTCTACTTCTTTCATCCATTGGTAATTCATGTGTCGATCTTTCATCTCGATACAACATGTTTGATGGATCTGCTTCAATTACCTCATGGCCAAGGTCTCCCCACCTTGTGAATTCAGGATAATTTTGAGAATAGGTTTGTGATGTGGGAGCTTGATTTTCTTGTGGGCATCCTCATGATCTTGGAGATTGTGGTAACTCTCCTATCACAAAAGCATTGTTAAGGAGCCTATAACTTCCACAGCCATCCTCTTGGATGATGAGCTTGATATTAGAAATGGTGGGAATGGCGGGTGTCTCTATCACAGAAGTGGACGTGAGAGTGGCAGGATCGATGTATGATGTGGATGGGCCCTCATCATTTTATGGCACTTGGGGGATTTTGTAATATTTGGCTTCAAGGTTCTTGCAGTATGAAAACAGCTCAGGATCTCCATGGACAGTAACCTCTTGTCCATTATGTGTAAATTTTACACATTGGTGGAAGGTTGATGCTACTAGCCATTGTATGGATCCATGGGCGGCCCAGGAGAATGTTGTATGGTAAGTCGAGGTCTAGGACCGACACGTAGTTTGGCAAGCGATGGCCCACGGATAGGGAGCGACTCAGCTCTTCCAGACACTTTTTCATTATCATATGCTTTGATTTTATGCCCTTTCCTTTGTCAATGGAATCTTCCGATATCTTTAACTGCTTGATGAGGCTGAAAGAACAAATGTTCAAACTTGCACCTCCATCCACCAGGACCCTTTTGATTTTGCTTTTGTTCACAATGACCTCCAAGTGAAGTGCACGATTGTGAGATGGTTGGGCGGGAAAATATTGGTCATAAAATGTAAGGAGATTAGGTGTTATGATGTTTCCGACCATAGCTTGGAATTGTTCGGCATCGAGGTCTACGAGGATGGTAGATGAGGCTAACAAGCCTCAAGGATCTTTTATGCACCGATGAGATTTTTAACAACCCATGATGGAGATGTGTACGCGTTTTGAGTTGGTCTACAATGTTGTAGCTTACATGGAACGGCTCTTTACGGTAGGGACTTATTGGGTTGATGATCCCGCATAATGGTGACTTTTATTTCTTTGGTGACTCCACAGTCTTCGGCATGGGCGCCTTTGATGGTGATGACCATGCAATTTTCATTGAGGTTGGCAACAACTATTTCGTATACATGATTTACACTGCCTTTTCCTTTATCCTTGTTATTCCCTTTGTTGCCATGATTTGGCATCAGATTCATGTAGATTTTAAGATCCTGAGTCCTAGTAGGTGCTTCCACATTTATGATTCTTTTGTCGATGAGATCTTGTATGATGTTCTTGATTCTCATGCAATTATTTGTGGTGTGGCCTTTGATTTTGTGGAACTCACATAGTTGATTCTCATTGTACCAAGGAGGTTTGACATCGGGTTCTTGGTAATTCTCAAATGTAGGAGCTTGAATGAGTTTTTCGTCAATTAACTTTTTCATGATGTCCTCAAGTGGTTCTCCCAAAGTAGTGTATTTTTGTTTGGGGTATGTTTTGCATTGAGGTGGTCCTCTTTGGTCATTCACATTATTGATCATGGAATTATTGGGTTGGTATGTTGTGTGATGAGTGTTTTGGCGTTGTGGTTGGATTTGTGGTGTGGGTGTATTTTTGCGTGGACCACTAATGACCACCTTGGCATCTATGACACCATCATTAGTGACATTTTTGTTTCTTGCCCAAGTGCGAGGTTTATCATTGTAGTTTGATGATGGGCGATTGTTTTGCGGTTCGTGATATGATGTTGATTCGATGGGTTGAGTCACAAGGGCTCTTTCGATGCTAAGCACCTTGGAGATCAATTGGTCGTATGTGGTGATACCCTGAACTTTGAGATGGAATGATAGACTTACCTCAAGATTACGGTGATTGTGCGTATTTGTTGTCTTTTGGCATGGTCCATTTTCTCCGATTGGCCTTGGACCGCTATCGTTGAAGGAATGAAGCGAAAGATTCATTCTTTCCTTGTTTCAAAGCGTATAGTTCTTCGAGACTAACATCCATTGTAATATTACATGCGTAGTTTCTAATGAATGCATCTCTAATTTCTCTAAAATGTCCTAATGCCTGTAAGCGAGAGAACCATTCTATAGCGGACCTGCCAAGCTTCTAGGAAATAAATGTATCGTATAAGTATCGCTATATGCAACCCAGAATGAACCCGAATTTCATGATCTTTAGGGTTTCCCATCCCTCGATATTTGTCAAATTTAGGGATCTCAAATCCCTTAGGGAATGGTTTCATGTCTAGGCTCCTATCAAATGGATAGGGACACAAGTTGCTTTGTGTTTTGGTTATTCGCCCTGATTGAAGATCGAGTACTTGTTGCGAGAGCAACTTGAATTGTGTCGTCATATCATTCTGAGGATTAGGGGGTGGGATGAATGTGTTTTGGGGTATTGCAATCATGGTTTGGATGGGTGGGTTGGTTTGTGCATTGTTCAATGGTATCGGTATGTTGTGGCAGGTGAAGTAGGCTTCTACTTGCTTCTGGATGAACAATGCTTGTTGTTTCTCTTGTTGTTGTTGCGCTAGGATTTTTTCTTGTTGTTGCACTTTTTGTTCTAACAATGCTTGTTGTTCTGCTTGCTGTTGCGCTTGTTGTTGATCTAACAATGCTTGTTGTTCTGCTTGTTGTTGTTCCCACAATGCTTGTTGTTGGGTTGCCAATTCTGCTGCTTCTTGTTGGGATTCCAATTCTGCTGCTTCTTGTTGTTCTTGATATTGTTTTAATGCTTGTTGGTATGCTTGCAATTGCACTGCTTGTGCTTGTGCGTGTTGTGCTTGCGCTTGAGCTTGTGCTTGGGCTTGCACTTGTGCGGTTTGTTGTTGCAATAAAAGTTGTGCTTGAGTGACTCTTTGTGTTTGCAATGCTTATGCAGCTTGGGTGGCTTGTTGTTGTTGTTTTTGCAATAAAGCTTTGGCTTGTTGTGCTTGTTGTGCTTGTAATGTAGCTTTTGTGGTTTTGGCAGCTTGCACAGCTTCAGCGGCTTGTTGCACGGCTTTTTGTTTTTGCACTTATTGATAGCCTCTTTGGAAGACAGCTTGCAATGTTGCGTCGAATTGGTTTGATGTGGTGAATGTTGGTGGTGGTGGGGGTGGTGGTGGTGGTGGACTTGTAATGGCGTTTGTGGTGGTGGTGAATGGTGGTGGTGTGTTGATTATTTGGTTGGTGGATGGTGTTGTCATGTTGATGTGGTGATTGGTGGATGGTGTTGCTGATGTGGTAAGTGGCGTCGTTGATGTGATTGGCCCTTGAGGGACCATGGTTTGCAATGTTGTGGGGGTGTTTGATGATGTTTCCATTGCTTGTGTGTTTGTCGTTTATTGTTGAGATGTCAACAATAAGTTTTGAGCGTTTGGAAAAATGTTTTGATTCATGGTTGGGATAGCGGTTTGATTGATGCTTGGTAGGGGAGGCAATCCCAAGCCAAGGAGTGATGTGGATGATAATGGTATTGGTGGGGGAGGTGGAAATGTGAGGGGGGTGAATCCTTGCGAGAGTGTTGTGGTGTTGAAAATGCCCCCTTGTCCGAATATATCTCCCTCCTCTTGTGAATTTGTGAGAAGAGGTGTTTGTGGTGCTCCGTGGAAAGATGTTGATGATAGGTCATAATGTAAAGTGAGAGGAACATTTTGGTGTGATGGATTATGGAGGATGTTTTGTTCCACTGTAGTGTTTGCGTCCAATTTTTGATTATTCACAAGGGGATGTGATTGAAGTGCATTGAGGAATGTGTTTCCCTTGTTGATATTTGGTTGAGTTGGAGCAATCAATGTTGTGATTCTTGGAATGTTTTGCATGACATTTTGGGATGGAGGTGTAGATGAAATGGGGATGGTGGATGAGATCGGAGGAAATGACGTATCCATTATAGTACTCATCAAAATCCGAAGGCAACTTGGCCCCTTGTTTTTCTAGTTCAAGCATGTACAATGAAGGGTTAAGTCTCATCATGATGTTGATGATTTTATGGTTGTCTGGATTTTGGAGCATTTCTGTCATTTCCTCACGAGACATTCCAAAGGTGGGGTCCTCCCCTTGATTTTCTTCTTGCGTATTTTGCGATGATGAGAGGGTCAATGGATTGCTTGATTCTGCGAGATTCATTTATGTGTTTGTTTGGCTAAGGTCACTTGAAGCGGGAGTTTCTTTGTGGGCTTCCATACTCTTCTTGTATTGAGATCTTGTTTGAAACATAAAACAAGGATCAATCTTCAAGAATATGGGAGATGAATCTCTTGATTCCTTGGATTAATCCCTATTTTATGTCTCAAAGTGAAAGTTTTAGGATGCCTTTTAGGATCAAATGTGATGATGATATGATGGTGATGTTTAAAGGTGGATGTTACGGATGTTTTTGGCTTTTGATAAATCTTGAATGAAATGCTAGGACTTTGGATCTTTGATTGGTTTGATGTTTGGTTTTTTGAGATTTTGTCCTTGATCTTGATTTGGATTTTGATTTTGATTTTGAACAAAAAAACCCTAAGATGTTTGATAATGATCTAAAGGATAGTTGTGTTCAAAGGATGATGATCTGGATATGTGTGAGGAGAAGGGTGCATCTACCCACACCTACCCAAGCAAAATGATTGTTTCACTAAGTATATGGAGAAGGATTCATCTACATACACTAGGCTAGACAAGATGATTTGGATGACTTTGACTAAGGATATGCAAAAGGATGCATTTACACATTCATAACCAAAGGTGTTTTGATAAATTTTTTCAAGGACTTGGTCTCAATGATTTTGGTGTTTTCTTGATTTTTTCATAAAGCCTAGTACTTCAAGGATGATTTCAAGGTTTCTTCAAAAAATGATTTGTGAAATGGATTTGATGTTTTGAAAGATGGATGGAAGAGGTTTGATTTGTTTTGATCCCTAGATGAACATAAAAAGACCACTTTGTTTTTCTAGACCTAGGTATTGAAGAGCATGCATATGCTTCCAAAGACCTTTGTAAATAAGGGAATGATTTAATATTTTGGATTTCCAATCAATGATTTGTGCTTTTGGGATTTGGAGTCTCTAACACACACATGAAAGTTCATTTGCTTAGCTTTGCTTAATGGATTTATTTTACCAAAACACTTTCTTTGATTAAAGTTTCAAACTAATATGTCCAATGTCTTAATTTCTTTAAACCCACAAGATATTTTATGTGGAAATTCAATGAACTTAAGGCAAGGGTTTTCCTATTGTTACTTCCAAGAAGACAAATTGAGGTATAATCCAATGCTTAGAAACCTCTATGGAACTGAGGGAAAGCAATGAATATATATGGATTGAGTCACGATATTTTGTTTAAAGAGGGTTTGAAATTTTGATAATCGTGTTGAATGTTTGTAAAATGTTTTTGAACCACCGTGTTTTCAAACGAAGAACATTACAAGCCCTATGGATGTGTAAGACAATATTTGTTGGATTCCCACTTGGAAAAGTCTAGCTATGCTTATCTTTAGCAAATGGTTAGATGCTTGACCCCACTGGCTCCCCTCCACGGAACTCACTTATACGGGGCAGCCAAGCATCAACACCCATGAAACTCCCATGGCATGCTTTCCATCTCTACTAAAAGACCGTAAGAGTGTGGGGTGGCTTCAGAACGACTGTTCTTGCACCAACAAATAGATTAAGGATTTTGGCAAATTCTACAATGGGTTCTAGTAAGGACTTTCCGTTCGTAGGAGTTGACCCAACGTGGCAAGAGTCCCCTTTCGGATCCATCTTGTCGGAGCCAACGCGTGATTATGGCATTTAACCAAAATCCTCATTTATATCCCGGCTGGAAATACTCTTGGCTTTAGAGTGTTACCGGTTGAGTCATCGCCTTGGGTGAGTACTTTTTCCCAAGGCAGGCCCTCTAAGATAAACAAAAGCGAGAAAGACACAATCCGTAATCTCCCATCGATCCATGGCACAAAGAAAGAGAATGCAATAAAAATGTCCTACTCACACCGACAAGATGTTCAATTTTAAGCCCAAATTGAAGTGTTTCAAAGCAATAAAATGTATTTTGAGTGTTTCTCTTGCACCCTAGATCGCACGAAGTGCAAGGGGAGAGGATACGCACTCAAAAGACAAAATCACACAAATCAAGCACTTGTTCATTTTATACCCTTCAAAGCAATTGTGAGTTCGTTTTAAGCACCAAAATGAAGTGTGAGGATTGCTTGTCCAATTTTTAGCCCAAAACGAAATCTAGTAAGTTTGTCCTAAGATTCATTTTAAGCCCCTTGCAATTAAATTGTTCGTTTTAGACCCAAATGAAAATTAGTGTTATAAAATGAAAGGATAAACAACTTCGTGAAGTAGTGTTGATCAACACTTAAAGTGTTAAAAAACACATTGTGTTTTCAAAAAAAATCATCCCCCTTTCGTCTTCGTTTGTTAGCCTCCTCCTTGTTGATTTTTCGCTTTCGCTTTTCCTTTTTGCCTTCGTTGTTCACTTTGTACCTTGGTTGCCCTTCGTTTGATTTTTTGTACCTATAAAAGATCACAAAATATGAGTTAGGAATCTATGGTAAAATGATAAAAGTATACAAGTAATATCAACCATTCAAAGAAACATGAAATTGCATCAACAAAGCACTTGAGTTCTATATGATAAATTTAAATCCAATGTCAATAAATTTTCAACTTACCCCCTCTTTCATAAAAGATCAATTGATTTTCAAACCTTGTATTTATTTTATTGATCCTTTTGAATGCGCTAAATCCACTTTGAACAAAATAGGAAGTTTGGAGTGGACATTTTTCAAGCGAATCTAGAAAAGACAACGTATTTGATAGGAGACTAAAGCAAAGATCAAATCATGCATCAAAGACCAAATTAAAGAAAGAAAGAAAATAGCATATGATGATTTGATCGTTATGTGTCATCAAACAAGAATCCCCCCTTCAAACCGCCATCAGGTAATACCAATAGTACCCACTAGCACCAGGCTGCCAAGCTCTACTTCTTCTTTAACTTGTCTTTATGGAGATTCTACCTACCAACATCTTGATTTTATTGATCATTAAGTGCATAAGATTTTACCTTCCCATAAGACAGCAATAGAGATAACATTAATTGACATCAGTCCAAGCGCACTTCAAAAAGATTTTATTGCAGCCAGCAAAGATTTTTCTAATATATTGCAAAGAAAATAGCTGTTGTAGTGATAGCAATGATAGCATGATTAAAAACCATTAAATAAAAGTCATGGCATCAAATCGTGCATTGAATGAGTGAATTGAAACTTAGAATAAGACTACAAGATAAGATGATCAGCAGCAGGAGGATTGACATAGTCCTGAAAAGTCGTCCATAGGTTTTAAGTCAATCATAAAAGCCATTACTTGTAGAGATAAATAATTAGGTGCAATGGTTTGATTTGGTAGATAAGAGTAATGATTCAGTGAGAAATTGTGATAAGAAACAACGTTGAATCTTGCCCAGCACACAAACAAAATTCTATGCAGCGATCTCCTATACCATGATAATCCGTGTCATTGGTTTTCGCTGTGTAGGATGGACAGATAAGGCGCAAATTCTTTTTGATAGAATGCCTCAAAGAAATGATGACGACACTTGAACTGTTTGATAAGCTGCTCCAAAGAACTGTAGATTCATCTGATGCCTGAATAGATAGCACGGGCTTCCTTTATGTTATCTGTCGGAGCATAGACAAGGCATGAAAAATTTGCAACCTTGAATGGTGCGCAAGCTTCAAAATGTCAGAACAACAATCAACACTGCACTGGTACTGATCACATGCACATTCAATAATAGCAGTTAATGACTTTATGACTTTTAAGCGAATGCAGATGGCAGGTGTAAAATTAAAACCAATGTCAGTAGGAATGCTTCGTCTTTGGAAGGAAAGAGGATGCTGTTTGGCTGTGATTTGTCCGTGAAGCTGAAAGTCCATTCGCTCATCATGAGTCCTATTAGACTAGACAATAGAGAAAGTTGGAAGCACAGGAGTGGGAAAGCAATGTGCGGAGGCAGAGGAAGAGGTGGTGGTCATAGTGGTGAGAAGATTCTAGTTGCCATTAATGGTGCCAAGAATATTCATTTAGAGATGCCTGTGCATGGTTCGATATAGTAGGGATATCATGTATTGCAAGAACATTCTGCAGGAAAACAAGAAGATGACGTTATGAGCAAGCAGGAGAAAGCTTGATTTTTTTCAAGAAGATGCAAGAGAAAGCTTGATTTGCGCCTAGTGTGGGTTCTTGAATCTGTGTCACAACCAAATAGAGACACGGTGGTCCTTGTCTGGTAAAATGATGGCAATGCTTGCTGCTATAAACAAATGCGAAGTTTCCACATCTCCTGCTGGAAATAGTTTCCTGCCCTATCGGTTAACTATTATCATAGGCGTTGCTTTATTTAAACAAGTATAACTCCAGCATGGACTTCCCTAAAGGTGGACATTTCAGAAATTAAGTCTGAAATAAAGTAGAAGATAATCACCATTTTCAAAATCATTACAGCTAGATACTCCAATAGAGAGTTACTATGTTTAAGCGGATTAATAACAGTCATAAAGAAAAAAGGCATCTACATTCAAAGCACAGATTTAAAGTAGATAAAAGCACGTTAGAAAAGTCGCAAATATGTAGATTTAATGTGCAGATTTGAGAAGCCCATGAGCCAGAAAAAATTAAGGCACACCTACAGAAACAACTACCAAACATACTCATTCAAAGCTTGTTGACCTTTTACTTTTTCAATTTGATGAGCAGCAGCTTTAAACCTGAACGTTATCTCAAAAACTTCTAAAAGTAAATGCAAATGGTATGTGTAAAGCCAAATTCTGCATTCAAATTCATTTAATCCGGAAATAGAAAATGAGCTCATTTATAAGGCTTTAGAAATGTTCAAGAAAATACATCTAATCCATGCACAAATGAAAATAGTAAATAAAAACTATAAAGTAAATGCATTTGGAAGGAGTATGAGAGGCAGCAACATCCATTGAGATCACACACACATCATGAAATAGATCATGCTGAAACAATTGTTAGAACAACATCCATTAAGATCTCACACATAAAATATCATTGAAGCTTGTTTAACCCGAAATATCAAGCAAACTGCCCTCCTTCTAGCGCCAAATTGTGAGCATGCTTTTCAAAATCTGCAAACACTAATCTTAAACAAGGGTTAGTACCTACAAATTTCTCAAGAACACTCCTATGAAATACATTGCAAATGCTTTCGAAAATGCAGGAAAGGATAAAAGAAAGCCATAAAGCATTATGAAAACAAAAGCAAGTTACCTATTCCATAGTTGGATTGGTGTCACATGTGCTAGTGACCCTTTCCCAATCCTTGATAAAAGCTCAAGATGATCAAATGCTAATGGAGATGATGGAGTGAAATGGACAAGATCAAATCTCAAATGGAGAGAGTAACCTTGCATAAAATTGTGAAGGATTTGCTTGAGGATGAAGCTTGTATTTAAAGATTTTCAAATGCTGAGTGTTGAAGAGGGACCAATGTGGGACTAAGATTGGACCAATGAAAGGAGGACACTTGTCAAATGGTGATTGGTTGATGTATGTGCAAGATTTGGGAAGAGTGCCCAAGATGGGGAAATTTTGAATTCAAATTTGCAATAAATTTTGAGAGGGGGACAAGAAAAAAAGAGCAATAAATGCCATGTTTGACTTGTCATGTTGAGGGAAAATGAGGTTTTAATAAATCAATAAAATTGATTTATTGTGTAAGTGGCTAGATCTAGATAATGCAAGTGGGATGGGATTATCATTAGATCAGGATTAGATGATGGTTATGTTGATTTAATGTTGATTAGATGATTTGACTTTCAAGACTTGGATAATTGATTTATTTAAATCAGAAAATGATGGAATATAATTTAAGATTTGATTTAAATAAAGTCCTGATTTATTTAATTAAATGGATGATGCAAGATGAAGGTTGAATGATAATGTTTATTTGAATGATGAAAATGCACTTGATTAATTGATGAATGGTCCTAACGCGACATCTAATTTGACTGAATCCAATCGTATGCATAATGTTAATTTTGCATGTCTACACGAACAACCTGACTGATACCCATATTTCTGATGTAAAGAACCTGTCAGAACCAGCTTTCTGTAGTTTTGTCTAGGTTCTTTCTTTTTTCCAGCTTGTCAATTTGTTCCTTGGACAATAGTTGGGGTGGAGCCATGGATGTGGTAGGTGTTTCCTCAGCTGAAGACCATTGTTGGATGTAAACTATCATGTCGGATATCTGTGCTTTAAGATCATCTTTTGAGACTTTATCCTATTGTATTAGATGCACCACTATAGCCACAAAATCCTTGAGGTGTTCTACCTTTTTCTCTTTGATAGCTGTTCCCAAGTCAATAGTGGAGATACTATAGTTTACTCCTTCTCGACCTACTACTGGCATTGCTTCTTGTATAGTTCGGGACCTAGATGCATCCATCGTTACCTTGGATCTGATTTTTGGCTTCTTCTCCTTCCTAGTTAACATTTGCACCTGGGCTAGGATAGCCTCTAGTCTTGCTCTTGGATCCTTTGGGGCAGGAGTCTTCTTTTCAAGCTGCCTCTCCAACCATTTGGGAATAATAGATTTTCCCTTGGGCAATTCACAATCACCCTCACCTTCCTTTGTTTGGATCTCTTTTTGTTCACCTATGGGAGCCCTTTCTTCCATTTTAGTGTTGTCCCCTTCTTCCTCATTGGAGTCTTGGATGAACATGAGGCATTTGATGGGAGCTTTAGTAGGCAATCACCCCTAGGGACTTTCTTCTATCTCAATTTCTTTCCCTTTCCTTTATTCAGTTTGTTCATCTTTGTGCATATCCTCCTTGGGCCTGTCTTCCTCTACATTTCCTTCTTCTCCATAAGGAGGTGGCACATCTTCCTACTATTCCCCTGTAGGGAGTTCCACATCTTTTGCTGCCTTGCCACCTTCTTTCCCTTCCCCTCTAGGTGGTGACATTTCTATGTTTTCCTCATCATCCTTCAACTGTTGGGCCATTTCCTCTTCGAAGTCATCAACAAAGGTTTGTACAATAGTTATACCACCTATACCCTTCTCTTCATCTCCTCTTTCGGAAGACCATATTTCTTCTTCTTTGCAAACCACCCTATCAATCTGATGGTGTTCATACTCTTGGTGTTTGTGGTACTCATCAACTTCCTCCTCTGCTGCCTTGGAAGCTTCTTTCTCCCGCTTCTCCCATTCTTCATAAATTAGCATTGTGGCCTCCATTGTTGGTAGTCCCATTGGAGGTTGTGAAGGAATAGCCCTGGTGAGGACCTATGCTAAGGCAGCTTGGATGGTGGGATCCAGAAAGATCTGAGAAATCTCAGAGGGGACATTTTTCATATGCCTCAAGAAAGCTTCTGGCAAAGTGAGTTTGGGTATTGGTATTTTTGTTGCTGCCAATGGAAGCGATGTAGTAGGTGACATGGTGGTGGAAGAAAGCAGAGTAGTTGTAGCAAAGGAAGAGTCAACGACTATTATGAGCCCAGCCAGGGGAGAGGAGGCGAGATGGATGGAGATGTCCACTACAGGTGGGGATGTGGTGACAATGGCCTAGGAGACAAATGGAAGGGTGGCAAAGACAGGGAGAGCTAGAGGAGGTTTTGGTAGGTCTGTTTTCCCTTCCTCACCCTCCTAAAGGGGACCCTCTTGAACTGTTGGTTGCTCTACGATGCTTCCTTTCCATTTGGGCCTCTTAGAGGGTGAGCCTCCTAAATATTTTCTTGAATAAGCCTTGGGATCTGGAGACTGTTCTGCTGCAATCCCTTTCCTCTTATTTGATCTTGTAAGTGAAGGAGATTTGGATGTCCCTCCAATTGAAGTTGTAGCAGCGACATCTTCTATGGTACTAGGCTCACTCTTGAGCCCCTCATATGTTAGGACAACCCCTTGTTGCTTTAATTGGGCTATGTGTCCCTTAACCCATTCTTCGGTACGAGCCACAATCGGTTTGGTTACAATATTGAGGTCATCGACCTCCTGCTCATCCTAGTCTATTGTTGGCTATAGAAAGTTGGTGACTATGTTATATCTGGGATCCATGATGGTGCTCTCATCCTCTTCGACTTGATCTGGTATGGGAAATAGTTGCACCCTACTCATAAAATATGCATTCATCCACATGTAATGTCTTGCGCGCACCTCCTTGTCATCTTCGAAATCTACCCAAAAATCTTCAACGTGATGCAAATGGGTGTACCCTAGTCCTAGTGCCTTCCTCACATTCCCATGTGGGTCCACCCATGGGCGAACAGTGTGTAGGCAGAAATGGTACTCTTCCAATTCCCTCTTAGAATTCCCAGCATACTGGAAAGTTTGCAATTTGTACATCCCTTGACCGAAAGCTAAGGGTTATGGAATCCCTACCAAGTGTTTGTTGTTGAGGACTAAATGTATATGTTGTTGTTGTCAGGATAGCTCTAACAATATAAATTGGTCATTGGGGTATCGGGGCAGCTTATTTGGCCTCTCTATGAAACCCTGGGCATGGATATATGTAAACTTGCGATATTGTATGAACAAGAAGGTGTATTGCTTCAAGAACATCTAGGCACTATGAGAGACCCTTCTCTCAAAATCCCCTCCAAGTAACTTGATGATGTCACCAATGAAGGTGTTGTTCACCCTGCAATATTCTTTCTTGAAGTTCATGAACTAGAGTTGGGGATATCCATCATAGACCTTCAATCTTCGACCCGACTCCTCATCGGGTGCCACAAATAATCCATTGTATTGCCTCTGCTCGACCAATGAGTACACTAGATAAGAGGTCATATAGAATCTAGAGGTATTTTTCATGTTCATGAATTTCTCGTGGAAGCAGTTGCTTATGATGACTACCTAGTAGAATGAGGCTTTTGTGGTGACATCTTCATCCCCACAGAGGATTTTCTCAATGAAATATACCATCCACTCTTGGAAATATGCAGCAGTGGGGAGGCCCATCACCCTACTCAACATGGTTACTAGGTCATGGTAGTCCTCATATGAGTCACTATGGAAGAGTTCTTGAGGCACCTTTGCAGTGCTGCCCCTTTTCTCTTTGAGCTAGTACTAATTTATCATTTTCTTGTAGCCCATCGGGTCCTCATCCCATATTGCTTTACCTTCCTCTATGGTGGACATCTCCATCTCCCTAAAGGTCGGGATGTGAAAGGTCTTTGTAATCACCTTAGCTGACATGTCAACAAGGATGTTCTCATCCCTATCAATAATGGTTTGTGTTTGTGGCTGGTAGGCCTGTCAGCAAGCCATGACCAATTTGGCAGCTATGAGGGATGGAGGGAAGCCTACAACTTTAGCAATCCCACTTTTTCTTATCAGCCTTGCATTGTCAATTTTTGGGTGAACTATGACCCTTTGCTTAAATTCATCAATATCGACGTGGTCGATATTGGTATCTGTGATTTCCTTCCAATCAGTGATGATTTTTGAATGTAGAGGCTCACCCTGGAACTGGTACTTCATTTGGTCCTTGTCCTCTTTTCCATGATGAGTCTTGCCCTCTTTCTTTCCTTTGTCTTTTTTTGTTGTTGCCCCTGAGGGTCTTGCACCTGATTCCATATATCCTACAAATAGAGATGTAATTAATAGAACCAATTATGAAAGCATTAACATTAATTGAAACCCCATCAACGAAATCCAATCAGACAATTCATCATTCATGAAATGAAACTTTTACTTCAAGATGTGGTTAGTAATTTTCTGGAGGGATTTTGGACAATTCAGGCCCAGGGGGTGGACTTCCCTAGCAAGAATGTTTTTTTGAAGGGAAAAAATGCTAGGGAAATTTGGATGATTCCTCCTGACTTCAAATTTTAGTGGTTTTGAAGGCTCACAAAGGAGAGGGTTAATTTTGAGCACGTGGGTGGAGATTGGTTTTCAATTTGAAGGTCATTTAGATCACTTTTGAGGTACCTAGAGATATGAGACTGAAAATACATTAAGTCTTTGTTGTTTAGAACAGCTAGAAAATAACAAAATTTTGAGGTTAGAATTTTGGGGTCTAAGACCCGGGAGGTCAAAGGATGGTTGACATAATTTTGACTTTAGAGAATTCAGACTTGAAGGGGCAGGAAGCCATCGGGGTTTCACTATTTAAAATGGGGGATGTTGAGAGGAAATCCGATGGGAGTAGTCGAGTGGACCAGGGCTGACATCAAACTTGGCCACTAGGATGAGGGCAAAATTTGGAGGTCGGAAAGGTGGGCATGTTTTTCCTTTGCAAGATGGCTAAAAAGGGATGGAACCCCGATTGATGAAGCCTGACGAGGGAAAAGGTGCCCAAGTCCATTTTTCATTTTTCTCTACAGCAAATGAAGGCTTGGGATTCGAGGGGTGGAAGTTCATTGTTAGATGGTTGTTTCAAAGGGGTGTAATCACCACAAAAATCCGCAGACTGGGACCTGGGGCCATGATGGAACAATTCATTCAAGCTCAACTTCAGATGGCAAAAGGTGAGACGGGCCCCATATCTTAGGTAGACAGGTCCTCGCCATTTGGGAATGAAAAAAGTGATGTAGAGTCCCAAGTATGGAGTACTACGAGAGCGGGCTCGGGAAGCTGAGACAGATGTTGGATTTTGAGTTTGTCATTTGGTAAGTTTGACGGTGATCAGACGATAGAGGTGCAGGGTTGCGGGCCTGGGAGGCAGGTTCTCCTTGTCATTGGGTTAGGTTGTTTGTGTGCTACATTTTGGTGGTGATGATGTGGCATGGGCCCGAAGGGCATGAATGCACTGGGTGAAGAATGGCGACGACACAGCTGAGTTTTGGATTTACCTTGGAGGATGATTTGGAGGTTTTTTTAGAATTCTAACATATGGGTTTTTTAGGTGTTGTCTTCCTTTATCATTTTAATGCATTTTAACCCATGTTCATTCATTGTTTTAAACAAAAAATTACAAAAAAACCTCTCAAGAGAAATGGCAGAAAACCTACCTCAAAATTTTGATAATGGGAGTTGTGAAATTCACTAAGGATAGCCAAATGATGATCACAGATGCTAGGGTGGCAAGCGACGGAGGCACTAAACTCCTTAGAAAACACTCTAAACTCCTCTAAAAAATTGAAATGATAGGTTGAGCTAGGTATATTTACCCATACATGCATTTAATACCCTCATTTAATTCTTGTACGGATGACAGGACGGTTGGTGGAGTTCAAATTCACGGACGGCGGTGGTAGGTCCAGGGTTCAGGGGCCAAAAAGACGCAACCCTGCAACCATTTCTAAATACATTTTGGAAGCCAATGGCAAAGGGGATCTCAGGGCCTGGAGGGCAGAGCGCCATTTTAGTTTTTCTGTTTAGAAATGACAAAGTTAATATGGAGTTTTAGGGGAGGAAATCTAGATAGTCGGGCCCGAGATGAGAAAAAGGCGGGCAATTTTCATTGCAAGTTCAAACCGGATGAAAAACAGGGATCTGGGTCCCGAGGCCTAGGAAGGCGGGAGCCTTCCATTGCTTGAAATGGTGAACACTTAGAGAAAACCCGGCGAGGGGGGCCTGCCAAGCCCCAAGGCCGCTTGTAGAAGAAAACTACCAAGGAGAGTCTATAAGGATCTAGAACCTAGCCAAATTGGAGGGGGTGAAACATGGTCAACTTAAGATGAGACTTCAGAGGTACACTGACCACCAAGGACACCAAAATGGGGGAAGGAAAAATGAGGTAGAGACAAAATGACCTGACAAGGAAAAAGAAAAGAGGGTCCCCGTTCTGAATGGGGCATGTGTGCTGAGGGCACAACAAGTGGAAAGCCTCAAATATTTCTTCATCAACATAAAGTTTGAACAAATAACTAGGGAAAATAATAGAGCAACAGATGTTATGGCAACAATCAGATCTCTACTGGATATCCCACACAACATCCCAAAGCAAGAATTCCTTGTAGAGCAACTTCTTGTACCAACATTTGAGGTACCAGACTCTGAATTCATGTGTGAAAATGTTGGTCCCGATGATCCTTGGTATCATGATATATACACCTACTTGAGAATAGGATTCCTCCCCGCTGATATCACCCTGAACCTTAAAAGATCATTTTTCAAGAATTCATCCCTCTTTGTTATCTTAGGAGATGCCCTATACCATAGAAGTAATAGGGGAACCTTGTTATGATTCCTTAACGCTAGGGAAGCTTTGATTGCTTCAACTGAGGTACACAATGGAATTTTTGGGTTACATTCAAGTGGTGTGACCTTGGCCAAGAAACTACTGAGGATTGGGTACTATTAGCCTACAATGGAGAAGGAAGCTCATGACTATGTCTAAAGGTGTGTACAATGTCAACAACATGGGTATCTCATCCATGCACTAGCTTAGGAGCTC